>JAUBOC010000056.1:19093538-19123154 GCA_032275365.1 Anablepsoides cearensis
CTCAGTGGATCTGCGCTCAAAAATGCAGCCTAGGTGGAGTAGTCAAACACAGATCCACTGATCCTTCAACACAGAGCGTCCTATGAGAAGAAATAAATATTAATAAATTTTAAAAACCTGTATTGTTCGATACAAGTGTCTTTGATACGGTTCGGTACGGTTCGAAATGGGTACATGTATTGTTGCACCCCTAATATTTTGCTAACAGAACAACAAAGGAATACATTATAAAGAAGTGAAAAAGTCTGTGTTGATGTAGTTTTTTATTATTTTTGGATTGTAGCTGTAACCCGTCCTCTCGTCTTTGCCCTACATACCCAAAGAAAGATCTCTGCGCTGATGATCCGAAGGTGAAAAAAAAAAAAACCTCCTCGCCCTCTCCCCCAGCTGAACATCTGTCTCCTCGGTGTTGGCTTCACCGCCGACTCTGACGCCTCCAGATGGAGAGCCTGCTGGGAGCGCTGAGGGATTACCTCCAGAGTCGGCAGAGAGCACTCGTTTTCTGCACCGCTCTCTTTCTGCTGCCGTTGAATCTGTCGCCTTGTGAGTCAACCAAAGAGCAGGCTTTATTTTATTTATTCGATTTTTATTTCTTAAAGGCCCGTCAAACATCTGAGCTCTTCTTCTAATCCACAGCAACAAACTGTGAATTCTTGTATTTATTCATGATGTGAAAGACCTGCAGATGGAACGATTTCATTTCTTAATGACGCTTTAAAGAGATGAAAGTTCACACGGTTTGGTCTGAATGTTCCACAATCTCGTTAGCTTGAATATTAAAAGCATAACCTGCAAATATTTAAAGCATAAAAAATATAATAATAAAGAAAAAACGGGAGTTTTTGCTCCACGACTTCACTCCGGTTGTCTTGACAGATTGACTCTGCATTCATTTGTGGCTGAACTCTGCATGAACCTGCAGCTCCAAGGAAGGAAGGAGGGCATCAACAGGCCGATGCTGTTAGGGCAGAAACTCTGTGTCTGTTTGTGTGTGTGTGTGTGTGTGTGTGTGTATGTGTGTAAACTCATCACCCCCCCAGAGCAAATATTGAAACCGCTCGCCCTACTTCGTCACAGGAAACAAGGTGATCCAGTCCTGGAAGCTTTTAACAGAAGAGTAACAGCTGGGTTTTTTTTTATGTTTTGTTTTGTTTTTCTGGAAACTATAAAATCAAACACATTATATGGTTCCGTTTAAAAACATTTACTCCAGTAGCTTTCCATATTGATTAGCATTTCTGAAATGTAGGTACGCACTCAATGTAAACAAAGCACATTTATCTGCATGTTACTCAAGAAATCTGAGTATTACGCATCAAAATAGTCTTACCTCTTGATCTCAAACAGCTCTTTTATTTTTAGCTTTGGTCTTTTTGTAGGTAAACAAACATGTGGTTTTAAGCATCAAATTTTGCTTCAATTTCATGGCATTAACCATCAATATAAGATGGGAAAATGGGCTGATTTTGTCTGATTATTCTTCTTCTTTCGTCTTCATGATGTTTCAACAGTAGCTTTAAAACCTGCTTTTATTTTCTTCTTTATATCAAGAAGAAATCTGTGACAAGCGAGTAGAATTTGGGTAACAAATCAAGTGTGAGACCTGGCTTCCTGCAGTTTGTTGTCATGTTTAGAGCCCCTGGAGGTATTCCGAGGTGAAAAGGTCACCCAGAACCACCCTGTGTGTTGTGAAAGATTCCTCTTGTCACATTATGCAAGCGTCAGACTTTAACTGAACTATATTTATGGAGTTTTTAAAACCACATAAAATTTGATTTTTCACATTTATGGGAGGTGATTTGTCTGCAGGTGTTAACAACAAAGGGAATACTTTTTTTTTTCATTTTATAGGCTTTATTCAAGTAAATCATGTTGGAAAATACCCTGTAAATAAATAGTGCAAACAGTGTTTAAACAAAACAGCGCGAGCCCCTGATAAAAAAGAAAGCAGCATTTTGGTTCAAACACAAATTCAGACATAAAGATACCCTGTAAAGTTCACAGATCCGATAAGTAAATTTCTATTTTGGTGCAACTTATTTCCGGCCTCCACAGTTCCATCATTGTTCACAGTTTTTCCTCCTTTTTCTTAGGAGAGGCGTCGGAACCGGAGGGTTTCCTCTCCGCCGGGACGCAGCCGAGCTTCTCGCGCTTCTTCTGCTTCATCCTCCGGTTCTGGAACCAGATCTTCACCTGCGTCTCGTTGAGCTCCAGGCTGGCCGCCACCTCCACGCGCCGGGCCCGCGTCAGGTACTTGTTGAAGTGGAACTCCTTCTCCAGCTCGGTCAGCTGCTTGGTGGTAAAGTTGGTCCGGATGGCGCTGTGCTGACCCGGAACCCCGAACTCCGACAGGACCGCTGCACGTGAGGAGAGATGGATGGAAAAAATGGAGCTGATGCATGAAGTGTGTATGAATGTAAGAATAAATGGACAAACATTAAAAATGTTTTAGAGAATTAATAATTTTTTGTGTTTTTTTTTTTTTTTTTTTTTTTTTTTTTTTTTTGTTTGTTTTTGTCTTTTACGCACGTTTTGGACACATCGTCTGCCACAAACCTGTTTTTGGAGGATTCCTTTTTACTTTCATCCAGTCAAAAGTTTTGGAAGTTTCCTCCACGGGGTCCTTCTCCCTGCACTGGGGCCTCGTGTAGACCGCATACTCTTGCTGCCTCTGCTCCTCGAACTGCAGATACTGGCCCCCAGGTGCGCCTCCGGGCCCGCAGCTGTCCCCGCCGTAGGGGGCCATGTTTGTTCCGAGCGGTGAGACCTGAAGGAAGCTCCGGTCCTGGTCGGGAGCGAGGCCGTACTCCAGAGGAGATCCATACGTGGGATTCCCGGGTGCCGAGAACTGCAGGTCCAGATTGACATGGGTCTGCTGGTGCAGAGGGAGGTTCTGGTGTGGCGCAGAGGCCACAAAGCGGCCATCCGGTGCGTAACTCTCACTTGTTGCGCAAGAGCTGGATGCGTATCTATGGTTCAAACCGCTGCCGCCGAACAGGTTCGCTCCTCGGCTGCACACGGGGTAGTCTAAGTAGGAGTTCATCCCGAACCTGGCCCCGTTGTCCGCTCAGAACTCAGACCGAGCAGTCATTAATGGCTGCTCCCCCTTTGGCCTGACCCACAGGGAGTATGTCAAAGCTGTAAAAACTGCCTTCCACCCCTCATATCACCTTCCTGACGCGTCATGTGACCCGGGAAACGCCAATGGCCAAAGACCAGCAGCAGTCCGTCAGGTCCATCAAACGGGTCCATTTACATGACAAACACTTGAATCAGAGCCGCTCATCCATCTGATAGGAACCCAAACATCAGCACTCAGAAAGAATTCCTTCAAAATATCTAAGTTACCAGTAATAATAAATGTAATTAAATATCTAATGTTTGTTGAAGGATGCATGTCGCCCGCTTCCTGTTTTAAAAGTTTCAGTCTGAGGTCATATAATGTGAAATGATGGGGTTATTTTGGTTAAAAATCGGTTTAGTGGTCCATGAGATATTTTGCTAACAGTGCAGACAATAATATTAAAGTTCGCATATTTTGTGCTTCTCTCAAAATCAAGCGATGAATTTGGTTTTTGCACATTTTTTTCCTCAGATGCTAGAAGCGCATTAACTTCAAATAAATATTTTTAGTCAAATTGGTGATTTCGCTGTTTTGTGACTGAAATGTTTGGTCAAACTGGGTTTAGACCCGCTCGTGTTGCAGAAACATGTCAGCGCAGAGACTCCGGTGATCCATCACAGCTCCTTTTTCAATCCCTGACAGCTTGTTTGGTTCATTTTGACTATAAAAGAACAAAAGACGATTTTAAAGCCCACTAAAAAAAAAATAAGAAAACACACAGTTGTCTCAGCTTAATGTCGAAAATCTCCCTAACACTTGAAAGATCCGGCCTGTAATTAACTTAATGAGACTCATAATAAGCTTTAACTGGAGAAAACAAAAAAAAAAAACGCTATTTCTAGACATGTTTTGGCTCCTAAAGGAGACTTTAATGTGGACCTCGTGCATGATGGGATTAAAAGTCAACTCACTTCTTTTGTTTCTTAAATAATTAACATTTAAATTTGAGCTAATTTACTCTAAATCGTTGCATTTTTATAAATAAAGAGAACAAACCCGTGCGTAAAATTAAAACCAAAACGCGGAGAAAGTGTAAACATCAAAATAAATAAAAGCTGTTAAATATTGCATGCAGTTGCTACAGATGAGTGAGTTTTGGAGCCTGGAGGATTCGGTCCTGACAGAAGTATGAGCCGCTCAGATCAGCTGTTTGCGGCTCGAATTGCACATCAAACTGCGGCTCGTGCGTAAAGCTCGCAGCCGGATATTTGGAGCACTCTGCCGGGTAGGCCTGTTGGTAATCAGCGCCCAGATGGACGTAACCCAGGCTGGTGAGAGTGGGGCTGCCCGCGGCGGAGGGGGAGGACGGCGAGGAGGAGGAGGAAGAGGAGGCGGTGTTGGGGCCCCGCTGCACCCTCTGGTCCTTCTTCTGCTTCATCCTCCGGTTCTGGAACCAGATCTTGATCTGCCTCTCGTTCAGGTTGAGCAGGCCGGCCATCTCCACGCGCCGCGGCCTGCACAGGTAGCGGCTGAAGTGGAACTCCTTCTCTAGTTCCACCAGTTGCGCGCTCGTGTACGCGGTGCGCGTGCGCTTGCAGGCCACCGGGATCGAGCTCGAGCACATCTGGGCGCAGTCTGCGGAGAAGAGAGCGCCATACGCGCACATACGTTTCACTGTAAAATCAGCCTCAGTTAATCTGTGAGTAAATTAGGTTCATTTAAAACATTTCATACATTCATAACAGTTTTACACAAACAAACAGTTTTATTTTGGTAAATCTGATTGTTTTTATTAACAATTTAAGCTTCTCAGAATTTGTCGAGTTTTGTTTTTGCATCATTTTTGTCAAATCAGAAAGTTTCTGCTGTGTTACAGTATTTTATAGACAGTTATTAACTTATTTATTAGACCAAAGAGACCATGTTGGATATAAATGTTGATGATTAATTTACTTTTATTCAGGTATATGTTCAGGTTTCAGTTTTAACTGAATATAAATATTTAAACCTATGGTAATTTATGTAAATTACATCTGAGCTCAAATACAGTTATAATTTTCTGCATAAATAAAATTTAAGTGTTCAAATCCATTTTTACAGTGTAGCTTTTTTCTAACCAGGACCTTACAGCTGTTCTTTTTAAGAAAAACAAAAGGACAAAATCTTGACAAATCCTGACTGTGAGTCAACATTTATTATTAAGAAATATTTACAATTGTGTGGTGTTTATCTCACAAAATAATAATAGTATTATTTTAACACTTATACCCATCATTGTATGAAAATATTACTTTATAACATTTATTATGTTATTTAACAGGACTTGAAGAAAGAAGGGAACAGTAAACCTTCATCTTAAAATAAACATTAAATAAATAATCAAACTTAGAGGCATAAAATAATAAAAAATAAAATAAGAAACTCTATTCTGAGTTAATTGAAAATGTTCAGATTTGGGTTGTTTTAGTTTATCTTTAGCCTGCATTTTGGTGCTTTTAAACAATATTATGTTTCTAATTTTATGTTAAAGTCAATATAAGTCTAACTTGTGATTTTACCGTGTTGGATTTTTACTACAAATGATATCAGCATTCCACTTGATTTTGTTTTGTTTATTTTGCTCATTTTGGATTTATTGTTATTTTTTCTAAAACACATTCAAACTTAAAAGTTAGATCTTTGCAGCTTAAGCTGAATTTTTTTTAAATCTCAGAAGAAAATAATTTAGGATTTGAGTTATTAGTTAGAGTGAATGAAAATCTGATGACTTAACCCTTTATTTTCTGCTCCTACCTGCTGTTCTCTGCTCTGAGCTCTGATTGGAGAATCTAGATTCTTTCATCCAGGGGAAAATCTTTTTTGGGAACTTTTGTGGTTTGGACCTCTGCGGGAACCCAAACATGTCCTCCGAGGCACCCAGAGCCCGGCTGAAGAGGTCCTCGTGGTTCTGATGGTTCTGGCTTCTCTGCATTTCCATGAAACTCAGCACCGGGCCCCCTCTTTGACCTTCTGGCAGCCAAATGTCACGTGGCGGGCTTCCAGAGAGCTGAAGGCGTGAAGCCTGAGAGGATCCAGGAGAAAAAAGGAGAGAGAATCAGGGAGGAGACGGAATGATCCATCTTCTCAACTCAATGCTGAGCTGACATGAATAGCAAGCAGGCTGGAGAGGCCAGAAAACAAAACACAATAAACCTGCAGAGAGTCAGTTTGAACATTTCTTTACATCTGCTTGTTTTAAAATTTTACTTTGATTTCAAACTGATGCCTGGATAAAAATATGTCACAAAATTTTTTTCATTTTTGGATATAAACAAACAGAAAAGTACAAGAAATTAGATGATTTGGCTGTTTTGTGTTTTTCTTTCTCAGATGAGTTTTATTTACATTACTGATTTCAAATTCTTCAGTTTCATTAAAATAATTAAATTATATAAATATTTGTGTGGGTTGCAAAATGTTAAAAAAAATATATCAAATACAATTTTTTAAAAATTCATGCAAAAAAAAATTTAAAGGCATTTTTATTGGATTAAAAATGTTAAAATTTAAAAACTAAAATGGCAAAATTGAATGACAAAATAAAGCAACTGAAATGTTTGATGTTATTTTCTGTTTGCTAAAACAAATGATTATATTATTAATAACCTTTGTTTGGTTGAAACATCGGCCTGTTTTTAAAATGAAAAATGAAATGTTTCATCAGAATCTGGAGCAAAACCCATTCATCAAATGCTAAATTATACAAATGTCTTTTGTGCCGCTGCTGCCCAGAGCTGAGAGAAAAACTATCTTTTGTTGCCAGTTTTTAAAAATATATCTAGAATTCTCCTTTAGAAATAAATAAACTCAAATTATCACGCATTCGTTTTTGAGATTACAGGAGAAAAGAGAGGCGAGGGCTGGAGGCAGCAGCTGGATGAACTCTGCTTGAACCGCCGCTGCAGGCAGGATCATAAATCAGAGAGAGAAACATAACCCGACTCGACTCGGCCCGGCCCGGCTCGGCTCGACTCGACTGGGCTGCCTTACCTTCACGACAGACACGCATCCCGCGCCGATCCCAACACCGGTCTCCTATCACCTTCAGATTAGAGCAAGAAGAAGAATAAAATCCGTCAGATTAGAATAATCCGAGCAGAGACAGAGGCTCCACCATGAGTGGACAGTCTGCAGCTTTAGACCGCCCTGTGTGTGTGTGTGTGTGTGTGTGTGTGTGTGTGTGTGTGTGTGTGTGTGTGTGTGTGTGTGTGTGTGTGTGTGTTTTCTGCTGATGGCAACCAGAGGGTAATAAAAACCTGGAATATATATTTTTAATGTTAAACTAAATATTAATGACATTTTAATTATTCTTTGGATGAATGCATATCACCCGCCAGAGTTTTAAGCTTATTTATTATTAATAATAATGGAGTTGAAGCTGTTCTGGTCACACCTTGAACACACGCGTGACGTCACGCGTAGTGTTGCGAATGACTCTCAGCTACTACCACACCCCCCACCTCTGTCAAACGGATTGAGTTTTACTCATTTATGTGTTTCATACGTTTGATCAGCTGTGGCGGCCATCTTGAATCGTGTTGACTCCTAAAGTTAATGAGTTGTTGAGAGAGATTCAAGGATTGTTTTCTGTGAGTTTCATGAAAAACTGCTCAGTGGTTCATGAGATATTTTGCTAACAAACGCAGGAAAACTATACTTTTTGAAGTGATGCGTTTAAAACGCCTTTTCTGCTCGGAAATTCCACAATTAAGATCAAATTTATATTTTTAAATGTGATCATTTGTAAATCAGTCATCAGAACATCCAAGTCGCAGCCGGACGGCAGCAGAAGGTGATTTTTGGACCAATCAGAGGCCGCTGCAGATCGATCGGCGGCCGCTTTGATCTCTCATCTCTGATCGGATCTTAAGAGGTAATTTTTAACCACCGCCGCCTTTGATCTCTGATGCGAGTTTTTTGCCGCACGTGCAAAAACCCCTCTGTTGAAGCAGATTGCACAGCCAGAACCTGATCACAGAGCGGCCCGGTTTTGATGGACCCCCTGAGAGTTTCGAGCCATAAAGTTCTGGAACAAATTCTTGTAAATGAGCTGCTTATTTGTGCTAATCTGCACTGAAAATATGTGTAAAAACCTGTTTAATTTAAAATGAAATCCTTCTGATGTGAAAACAGGATTATTCCTGAAGGAAATGAGTGGTGTGTGTCTGTTAGCAAAATATCTCTTGAGCCACTGGGCGGATTGAAATGAAACTCTCACTAAGTATTTATTAGAGGCGTCTCCATATCTCATTAACTTTGGAAGTCAGCATGATTCAAGATGGCCACCACAGCTAATCAAACCGAGCAAACACAAAAATACCTACATCTCAGTCAATGTTATAGATATTTAGCTGAAACTTGGTGTGGTAGTATCTGAGAGTGATCCCCAACAGCTCAAACAAACTCATGATAATATGTCAGATTCTCTACAGTTAGTTAGTTTTAATGTCTCAGAAGAACACGGTTGTAGAAAAGCTGCAGGTGATTCCCATTCCTTCAAAGATTTTCTTTAATTGTATATTGATTTTAAAGTTTTTTATTTTTTTTAAACAGTCAAAATAAGCAGGTTTTGTTGTATCAAAGAGACACGTTGACACAATAAAACATATTCCTTGACAGAGTAAAGATTGTAAGTTGTTTTCCGTCATGATGTGTGTTCATTCCTGAGGCCAGTAGTTTTTATGTTTTTACATTTTTAGATTTAAAAACAATCAAATTTAGTGGAAGCTGACAAAGTTATTTTATTTTTAGAGCGCATATCTTATTTAAAAGCACACTCAGCACCGCTTTCAGCTTCGTTCTCTCATTTTTATGGCATTTAACGGCACAGAAAGTTGATGGAGGTTAAAGTAAATCTGTGACATTAGCAGCCATAACGAAAGCCTGAAATATTAACACGTGAAACAAGTAAATAAACAGGAAGAGAAAAAAGGGGTCGTTTGATTTTTGAAATGTTGTGAGATCATGTAAAAATGCAGAAAACGCACTGCGGGATGCACGAGTCTCCAACATAAACTGGTCAATAATCCATAAATCTCGCTGATGGACGATAAAAAACGCCATAAAAACGCAAAGAAAATCAGCAATAAGAGGGGAGTTTGGAGAGTAAAGAGTGCTGTGATGTATGGAGGAGGAGGAGGAGGAGGAAGGTGCAGATGAACTCATCTGATGTGTGAATAAAGTCATGATGTACAAATATAAACACACCCTGCATGGCTGTTATCCCTCACATGTATGACAACATGTATGACAAGCATGTTCTGATGGACTCTCCCCCTCCTCCTCCTCTCCTCTTCCTCCTTCAGGCCTGTTGATGGATGCAGCTCTCTGCAGCCTCTGCTGTCAGTGAGCTGCAGGAGCCACGTGTCTGCAGGCCCAGCTCATTTATTGCTCTGAATTAATTCAGCGACAGTCGGATCAACAGTGGCAGCAACTCGATTTCCCACCGACAACACGAGCAGGGCAATAAATAAGCAAACGTGCGAGCAAACAAACAACATTTGAAGCAGCAAACACACAAAAAAGCATCAATAATTTCATTATTGGTCCTTTTTTTTTTGTTTCTTTTTACAAACAAGTGGATTTAAAACATAAAAGGAGCAAAAAGTTCAGTCCAGATGTAATCAGACTCAGATCAGAGTAAAGTTACCTCCTGGTTTGATTCAGATCAAACGTCGCTCCTCATGAGGGTTGGAGCCTCCAGTCGAGCGTGTCGTGGCGTTCCTCCTCACATTCACCCGGCAAACTGCGGAGCCCGGCTCCTCCTCGACCCTCAGACAGTTGGCTGTGAAAAGAGGACGTGACAAACGATGTGCCGAACAATGGCCACATTCAGGGCTCACCCTGCCGCTCTCACACATGTCATATTCTCCAACAATGTAGCCGAAAAGAGAAAGAGCTGAAGGAAAGAGAGGGGGGCAGGAGACTCCAGAGGGCCTGAAAAGGTCCAAAAACAAGAGAAGCTGCTTGTATTTTCCTGCTTTTTATTTAACTTTTTCTTCTCCAGGAGGGGTCATCTTCAGATGTTATTATTTAAAAGTATAAATTTGTTAAATTTTAAACTTTTTACAGGATCTTGAACTCCAGGAGACAACATGGTGACTCAGACATGACCTGAGAGGACAAACCATGGTGGGAAAACTGAGGGACTGTAAGGACTGAGGAGACTGGAGACAACAGCTTAGTGAGTCTGAGGACAGGTGAGTCTGAGCACAGGTGAGTCTGAGGACAGATGAGTCTGTGGACAGGTGAGTCTGAGGACAGGTGAGTCTGAGGACAGGTGAGTCTGGGGACAGGTGAGTCTGGGGACAGGGACAGGTGAGTCTGGGGACAGGTAAGAGTGGGCGGGGCAGGACAACTCCGGAAACTACACCTAACTCAGGGAGGAGATTGAAAAACATGTTGATTCAGTACACGGAAAAAAAATCACAGTGAGCCGCTGTGTTTACTCATCCATCCATCCATCCATCCATCCATCCATCCATCCATCCATCTATACACTCTTATATTCATCCATTCATCAGCTGTTCATCCATTCGTCCATCTATCATTCCATTCATTCATCTATACATCCATCTATACTTCTATCCACTCTTACATTCATCCATTCATCAGCTTCATCCAACCATTTGTTCTTCCATCTGTCCATTCATTCCTCTATCATTCCTATCATTCTATCCCTCCATCTATTATTTCACCCATGTATCCTCCCTTCCACTCTTTCATTCATCCACCCATCATCTCTTTATCCAACCATCCATTCATCTTTTCATTTTTCATTCACTCCTCCATCATTCTATCCATCCATCAATCATTCCATTCATCCATCCGATCTTCCATCCATTCCTCCATCCACTCTTTCATTCATCCTTTCATCATCTGTTTATCCAACCTTCCATTTTTCCATCATTCATTCATCCATTTTTCCATCATTTATTCATCCATCCATCCATCCATCCATCCATCCATCCATCCATCCATCCATCCATCCATCCATCATTCCGTCCATCCCTCCATCATCTTGTTCTGAGTCAGGACATGGGAGCAGCAGACTGATCATGGAGCAGCCACCTCCTCCAGCTCTTCTGGGAAGACTCAAGGTGTCCCCAGCTGAGAGACATCGTCTTACCTTTGTGTCCTGGGTCTTCATCAGGGTCTTCATCAGGGTCATCCCCCAGTTGGTCCATCCTTATCAGATGAACCAACTCAACTCATTCTCTGGATGTACGTGAGCAGCAGCAGCTCTACGTCTAATCTCTCCTGGTATACAGGTTTGCGCGGTAGATCAGTGGCCGGTGCTGCGGCCTCATGATCCTGAAGCTGCAGGTTTGAGTCCAGCTTGCTTCGGGAAAGTGCGTCCTGTGTCAAACAATTAACAACAACAACCAAAAGAAAAGCAACATGAAATCTATCCATCCATCCATCTATCTGTCCATCTATCTATCTCTGTTTTAAAAGTTGTAATATATCTTTATTTTCAGTCTAATCTCCCTCCTGTTAGTGTTTTTCTTTCAGCATCTTTCAGTCCTCGGTCTTTTCTGTCATAAATCATGTTTATATTTATACAGAAGTGATAAAATATCAGCTGGACTTTTTTTTAAAGAAACAGTCAAGCTAACTGATGATCAGTTTTTAAAAATGACAAATCACCTGCAGGTGTTTCGCTCTCAGCTCAGATAATCCGGGATTAAAGCTCCAATCCCACCTCTCAAACTGAACAGATAACAGCTGGATGGATATTTGTTCTGCTCGGTGTTCTCCTCGGTGACCTCCCGAACCTCAGCTGATAAAAGCTGGAGGAGAAATAAAGTCATCCATCATGAGGCGGGCGGGTCTGAGGCGCCCTCTGCTGGACGACGCGCCGAACTACAACCACGCAACATCATCATTATCTTCATCAGCTTTTCTTCTTCTCCACATAAACAGATGTTCAGCAGCACACATTAACCCACCTCCACTACAAGGTGACATTTGGTTCGAGCTCTTCAACACTATCATTATCTCCCGCCGCTCACATAGGAGAGGCGGGAGATCCTTTCACTTTCTGCTTGTTTGGTAAATTATCTCACAAACAACTGGAAGGATTTAATGAAACTTTCAGTAAATAATTATTACATGTCGTTATACAGCTCGTTAATTTTTTGAGTCGATCCGATTCAAAATGGCAACCACAGCTAATCAAAACGAGCAAACGCACAAACATTTATAATTCAGTGAAAATTAGAGATTTTGAGCTGAATTTTGGCTCAACATTAGCTGAGAGTCATCCCTAAAACACAGACTGAAGGCTTTAAATTTGCTCTATTTTATAATAAAGTAATCTCAGTTTACATCTGTTTGGCGTGAAAGGCAGCAGGCGATTATGAATGCTAAGCTTTTGTTTTACAAGGAAAATAGAAATTGCATTAAATTATTATGGGGAATTTTTAATTTTGTGCACAATTATTTTAAAAATATAGGAGAATTATTGCAATAAAATTAAACCCGAGAAGGGAAATAAGGTTTAAATAATTTTAGAAAATGAATCTTTTTTTTTACCTGCACTCTTTTATTATTTTATTTTAGTCTCAAATCATTTAGTTTTCTTATTTAAAGGTAATGAAATAAAGGCTGATATCTGTGGTGACGCTGCAGACTCTGCCCGCTTCCTCCTGACGCATCTGCGGCTGCAGCTCCGTCTCCTGACCCGCCGATGATCCCGGCTGCATGAATTATGCATGAGATCCGGGTCCAGATTACCCCCATCAATATGCAGTCCTCATTAAGCTGCCTAAACTGCCACTTAATAGTTCTGAAGACGTGGAAAATGTCTGGGACCCTGATAGCCCACCTCTGCTTTTACCTTCCTCTCTTTTTTTTTAAATCTGATTTTCACCTGAAATGAGTTTGATTTGATTCTAGGAGTCTGTCCGGTTTCCTGACTTCATTAAAGTTTTTTTTTTCTTTTTTTTTTGTTAAGACTGTGGGGGTCTTGATGGGGTTCCAGCTCCGAGGTGTCCGAGACTTCACCTTTGGCCGCTCGGTGACTCGACAGAAGCGGATCAATCATCCGGAGGAGCCGCTCAAGTTCGCTCCTCTTTTAGTTTCTCCTCTAAAATAAAATTAAAATCTTTGTTTCCTTCTAAATAAACACTGACAATACATTTAAATTAATATTATTAATTCCTAAAAACTACAAAATAGGCTTAACTTTATTGTCAATATTTGCAATGACTTTAAATTATTCTATATTAAAAAACCAGTATGTTAAATTAAATGCTTTGATTTGACTAAACTAAAAGCTGCACCGTCTTTCATTTCATTTATGCGTTAATAAATCAATACATCTCAGCAAAAAACTTGAACGTTTCAGTTTAAAAAAAATCTAAAATAAGAAAAATGGCCAAAAATAAATCAATGAAATAAATGCTTCATTTTGAACATCGTGTGAAAAGATAAAAACGTGAACTAAAACTGTTCAACAAAGCTAATTATAAGCATCAACATAATAAAGGTATTTAAATTACTTGAGTTAAACTTGTTTTCAGTGTTTAGAGATAAAAAACAACTTTTATAAAGATGTTTGACTTAGTTAATATTTTCAGCTTATTTTCTTAAACTAACATTTTTAGCTGATATTAACTCTTAAAACAAATTCAAGTGCCCTTTAAGTCATTGTAAACTGAAAATAATTGAGAATATTTATTGCTTTTACTTATCAAAGATATACCAAAGTTTATGTTATACAAAAGTATATGATAAGTAAAAGGGGTATTCTACTTTATATTTAAGTAATGGTGTACTTGAGGTTTTAGCTGTTAGCAGCAGCTAGCACGGTTGTTCTTTTTAACTTTAACTTAACTAACTCAACAAATTCCTTTTTTAATACCTGTTGGGTAGAAATCTTAACCTGGTTAGTTGGGTCAAACTGAAACCTGTGTTGGTTTGGACCCAGAAGTTTCTAAATCTTTATAGAAGTTTGACTTTTACTTTAAATGTTAAGTTTAAAACAGTGGTGGTTCTAAAGGGGGTGCTGTGGGGGGCAGCTGGAATGTCAGCTGCCCCCTGATTTATAGATTAATAAAGTCGATAAAATATGAAAACTTTTATATTTATCTTAACTCAGTTCACTCCTGGATGTGGAAATGTTTTCTGACAGGAAGCGTCCCGCTAACCTCTGATGCCTCTGAAGCATAACTTTAGTCAGTCCTGACTAAATGAACATCTGAGAAACACGTGATGCATTTATTTATTGCATGTTTTTTTAAGTATTTGAAGATTTTTTTAATGTTTGAAATGGGTTTAATGTCTGTATTTATACACTGTTTAATCTTATGGAAACTTTTAAATGTTTATGTTAAAAATGAAACTGAGGAGAAGCAGCTGATTGAGAGTCTTAATAAACTCTTAGTTTAGTATTTTGTGTTGTTCTGGACAAATCAAATCAAGTCTAAACTTTAAACAAACTCTGCCTTCAGCCTTTGCCAACGCCAAGAAAAAACAAAATAAAATCTTGCCCCTCCACTGCGCCGCTGCAGAAATTCTAATCCAGTTTTGAAATATTAACAATAATAAAATTATGTTTCAAATTTTGAAGCCTGACTTTTAACTTTTAATCCTAAATCCTTTAAGAATAAAGCCCCAAACCGAGTGTTTTACAGAAACTAAAATAAAAAATAATCCAAGTCCTGAAACATGACTGGACACTTCCGTCCCCAGTCCACCCTTCCAAGTCCCATCCACGCAGTTAAGCCGTCACTTTCATTCAAGGTTGTGAATTATATAGTACATTGTCTACTCCCCAAAACCATAAAACCAACTTTATGGACCTCACGTGACTTTTCACAGTCTGTAAGTAATATAGGCCTTTACAATCTTTGGTAAGGGGCTATTTTTTTACCAACTTCAGCCGCATATCCAGCTGAAAAAAGCCAAAGACTCACATTTTTTATTATTGTTCCTCAAGGGGGGATTATTATTATTTTATTTTTTTTAATCAGCGAGATGTTTCATATTTGGGGGAAAAGTCACGTCAGAGAGGTCAGAGGAGGTAAGAAAAAAGTTTTCTCTTTCTCGGAAAATAAAGCTTCATGTCGCCTTTTAAAGGTTACTCATTCATTTTCAGCTTCGTGCGTAAAAGCAAATAAAAAAAACATCACTTGAGAGAAACTTTATTTCCAAGCGCTATGAGTTCACTTACAAATACAAAACCAAACAAAATAAAAATAAAAAGCTCACATCACTGCCTAAAATCCACAGAATAACCCTTATTTACACTAAAACTTCATCACATTGACAGGTTGAATACACTTGCATTGCTTGTTAATAGTTCTAAACAATATTAATAATTATAATAATTATAATAATAATAATAATAATAATAATAATAAATGCACAGAATATCCTAGAGAGCTACACATTGGCTTGTTTTTTTCTGCAAGGATCTTGGTCACAATCAAAAAGAGCAAAAAGTTACACAGAAGCGCTTTACATTCAACGGAGAGCAGCAAATGGTTTGACTCGTTTTTTCTTTCATTTTAATGAATTTACTCAAGAATAAAGATCAAGAGACAGAAGGAGAGAAAAGAGCAACGACGTGGTTTTTTTTATTTACCTCTCTCTCCAAACAGGACATCTAAGCTACAACACAACTAAAAATCCACAGACTTGTTTCTATCACGGCATGCTGGAAGGTGCTGCGCTTTTTAGAGTTTTACACTCATTTCTTTCTTCTTTTTTTTAACCCTCTAATATTTAACATTTTAACCCTCTTTCTTCTCCACGAAACAAACAAACAAACAAACAAAAAAAGAACAAAAAGTTATTCAGTTGTGGAAGGCGCTGCCTCCGGTTACGAGGCTCATGCTTTTCAGTTTATTGTCCTTTTTCCACTTCATCCTGCGGTTCTGAAACCAGATTTTGATCTGTCTCTCGGAAAGACACAGGGCGTGGGCTATCTCTATCCTCCGCCGTCTGGTTAGGTACCTATTGAAGTGAAACTCTTTCTCCAGCTCTAGCGTCTGGTACCGGGTGTACGCGGTTCGGGCCCTTTTCCCGTCAGGTCCGGTCATATCTACAATTGAACCCAGAAAAATTAGCAACAAACCAAAAAAAGAATGGGAATGGAAGTTAGATATGTTTTTTTTTCTTTTTTTCTGAATGGAGTGAGTTGATGGGAGAGGTAAAGGTGGGGGACGCATGCAACCAACACCGCCCTCAGCAGCAGAGCCCCTTTTTTTACGCGCAGATTTTCAGCCTCTCTGCAGGCAGAACCAGAACCAACACTCAACAAATACACAGCCCGTTCTGCGGCCATCCACACCAGCTGCTTACTCATGCAACACCTGACAGATTAATGGCACCCCCTCCAAAGAAAAGATTAGTAAATATACCATGGCTTATGTGCAGTTTGCGCATCCAGGGGAATATTTGTGGCGTTTGGCAGTCGTTTGGTGTAGGGGTGGAGGAGGTGGCGTTGGGTTCCTGGTGCTGCTGCTGCTGCTGCTGCTGCTGCGCCCGGGAGCCGGAGCCTCCTCCGCCTGCGCCGACGCCGCCGCTGCTGTGCGCGCCGTCCTCGCTCTCGGTCCCCACCGTTCCGTCCTCTATCTCCGTGAAATGCGCGCCGCCGGCTTTGCCCAGACCGCCCTGCGCCGAGGTCGCGCTCCGGTCAGCGTGGGGAGAGGAGGCGCCCTTCAGCTCCGCGGGCAGCTCCCGGCCGGCCGTGGCGCACGACGGCGGCGGCGGCACCGGCGGCACCGGCTCTGGGGACGCGAGCGCGGAGCAGCTGGGCGTCTGTCTGTAGCGGGCGTCCGGCCCGAACCCGCGCGCTTCCTCCCGCACGGCGCCGAAGTGGCCGCCGCCGGTGTTGGCGCGGTTCACCGTTAGGTCCATGCCATTGTAGTTGTAGCCGAAAGACCCGGAGTGCATGGTGCCGGGGTCTCTGAAGGAGCCGCTCACAGCGCCGTTAGTTCCATAATTTAGTAACTGATAGTCGGAGCCATTTGGATAGCGCCCTGAGAACGAGTTTACAAAGTAAGAGCTCATTTGCTTGGATTTTTAAAGCCTCGATTTGTAGATCTTTGTCGCTATAATCCTGTGTGCTTGCACGATTTATGGACGCAATCATGAATTATAAGCAATGAAGCCCCTACTGTACTTTGCCAGGTATGCGGCCAAATATGGGCGCGCGTTCGGGAATCACGTGCCTTTGTTGACCAGTCGTAAATCCTCACTGATGACTTCAAGAGGTAATTCATGCTCCATGGTTACAAATGATGACGAAATAATGGTCGTTAGGCTCCAGTCAATGGTGCCTCCCCGCTGCGCCCCTGACAGGCGCGCGCGCGGGCAGAGGGCGCCATCTTCCGGACAGAGGCGGTACTGCGGCGTGGCGGGCCGCGCCGGGCTCATCCATCATTCAGGGCAAAAGAAGAAAAAAAGGAAAACGTGCCACAAAAGGGCTCAGGTAACACAGACTGTTGTCATTCTGTGCCACGATGAGTCTAATATTTTTTATTTATATTATTCATCTCCTTATTGAACTGGAGATGCAGCTGCTATAATAATAATACAAATAATAATAAGGACAACAGCAGATTTTCCAACATTTACATCAAAAAGCCTTTATTTTATATGTACAATTTCCTAAACAAAATATTGCACAGATATGCATCGAACACGTGGAGGAACAATAAATAACATGAAACATTTTCCCCTTTTTTGTACAAATTGAACTGTAAACAACAAGCCTATCATCACAGAGAGACAGCTACACACTGAAGGACAGAAACAGCTTTAATGGCATGGAGATTAAATAAAAGCAAACCAAACCAGAAATCATGGCAGCAAAAACTAAACGCTGAGGTTTTATTTACATGTTGGCGGATTGTTGCATAGTCCTCTAAATAAAGACACGGACACGAGCACGAGGACAAACAGAGGACAGGGTTACCGTGCAGACACTCAGCAAAGTCTCTATGGTGGGATTTTTGCTGCACCTCTTATTATCTACAAATGAATTATACATCATTTCATTTGAGGAGTGTGCGCACAGACAGCATCAGAGTCCCCCACTAAAAACTCGATTTTTAGCTCTTTTTCTCCGCCTGCTCCTCTTCCTCGGGTGTCTTTGAAGGGTTCAGGAGTTTGTTCTCCTTTTTCCACTTCATCCTGCGATTCTGGAACCAGATTTTGATCTGTCTCTCCGTCAGGCACAGGGCGTGGGAGATCTCTATCCGGCGCCTCCTGGTCAGGTAGCGGTTGAAGTGGAACTCCTTCTCCAGCTCCAGGGTCTGGTAGCGGGTGTAGGTCTGCCGGCCCCTGCGGCCACTGCTGCCAAATGGGCCTGCAATCAAACAAGAGTGGAGGGAATTCAATTAGTTAATAATTAAAACCCTGACTTTGAGTGAATTTAGACAAAATTAAAAAAACAGCTAATTTTCCTCCTTTTAACGTAAAAAACACTTATATTTAAGAAGTCACAAATAAATAATAATCCTATAAAATATTTTATTTAATTTTAATATTTTCCATTATAATATTCCTTTACAACGGCTTACATATTCCTGAGTAAATAAACACCCCATCATATCATCAGACACGACAATAAAATTCATAATTTACGCAAATGACGCATCGTGTGCGTAAAATATGTAAAATATGTGGCCAAATGGAAATAATGAGTGATGCGTTTTGTTTTTTTATGACATGTTTGAACTGTTCACAACATACATATGATCCAGACTCAGCTGTTGTGAAGTATTGTGGTATAAAAATATCCATAATTTTCTATGAAAAGTTGCAGAAATTGGGATTTTCTGTAAAATCTTTGCATAATTTGAACGTTGTCTGCAAAAATATTAATTTCACAACCCTCATAAAAGTAGAAGAAATGCTTACTGAGTGGCTTTAAACTATACACGACACAATACATGATAATAATATCCATAATACAGAGGCACCATGCGTAAAACCTGTAAAAATATCATTATTATGGTGAAATGGTTTTAAAATGTGTTTTTAAGGCACGTTTGAGGTATGATTCAGGTTGTGCCACATCTGCTGCTGTTAGGAATTTTGTGTTTATATTTTTGGCACAGCTTTTAAGGCAGACGTTGCAGATAATTACATTAAAAGAACAGACAAATATCTTATTGGGGGACTTCAAACTGAACGATGCACCATACATGGTCATAACATCCATAATTTAATGACGCACCATGCGTAAAATATGAAATAATATGATTATTGTGGCCAAATGGGTATAATGTGTGATGCATTTTATCTTTTACAGACTCAACCACTTTGAGTGGTGCTGAAATTTCCACGTTTGGATTCTGGGATTATAATTTTATTGTTTAATTGTGCTATTGTGGTATATCTGGATTAAGTGACACGGGCTGTATGGGGTGAAGCTGAAGCAGGCCCTCTGTGTGTGTGCGCGCGTGCGTGCAGCTCCAGTAATGATGTGTCCAAAAAAAAAAGAAAGAGAGAAAGAAAGAAAAAAGAAAGAAAGGAAGGCGCTCGAAGATACGCACGTAACCCCCTAAACTAAACCAAACCAAACACGAGCCTGTCTGATTATTTATTTTGTGTTCCCCTGCTCGTAAAGTGACTGAAATGTTGTGAGCAGCTCCTCAGCTGACAGCCTGCCCTCCTCTGTCTCACCCCGCGCGTGACAACAACACATGAAAGGGCTCGGACTCACCGGCGGAGCAGGCGTTCATCCTCTGCATCCACGGGTAGATGAGAGTGGACGCCTTGTCGTCGATGCTGCTGCTCATGCTGACGCTCTGCTCGGCGCACTCCGCCTTGCGCTGCTGGTGCTCCTGGGTGACGAACAGCGGCTGGTCGTCGCGGCTCGAGAAGGCGCACGAGCCCTCCGCGTCCTTGTAGAAAGTCCCCACCGGGTAGTCGCAGGCGGCCCCGCCGGCGCGGCCGTAGAGGGCGGCCGCGGTGCCGCTCTGCTGGTAGTAGGACGCCGGGTAAACCTTCTCCTGCATGTTGGCCGCGCCATACGTGGCCGCGTTGGAGTAGTGCCTTAACGGATCCGTGTATCCCGAGGAATAGAGCGGTATCTGACCCAGGAGAGAGTCCTGTCCTCCCGGCAGAGACACGGGAAAAGTTGAATTAACGAAATAGGAACTCATTGGGTGGACCACGGGGTGTATATACTCCGGAGGAATATGATTTGTTGTCTTTTATAGTCCAAGTGCTTTTGCCATTACTTTATCGGAGATTTGGTTTTTGCTGAAAGGGGGGTTGTGAGGTGCCACTGAATACAGAGGGGAAGTGTACCATCTGATCCACCTCTGGCCAATCACCGCCGTCTCTGCTTGCACTATTGCACCCATGGGGGGGCTCTTGTTGCGCACAGGAGTCCCCGGTGAATCGAAATGAAGCGCTCAAGCCTGTCGGTCTTTACGCACGCTCACGCACTCGCAGAAATGCTTTGAAATATACACTTTAAATGAGCAAAAATAAAAACATAAACCATTTTTTGTTTCGCACAAGCACAGCGTGAATACACCCAGACAAAAAGAACCACATCCTCTGGATTATAATCTAGTAAATGAATCATAAAAATTACGATCAACTTCCTGTTTGTGCACGCAGAAACATTTAACGCAATTTTTTTACACTTTGTCCAAGGTGATTCAAGACTTATGACTGAAGACCAGAGGAGACATGAGCAGAAGGGAGGACACGCGCGTGCACCCCTCCTCCTCATCATCATCAGCAAGAGCAGCAGCATCATCACCTTAACAAGCTGTGATCGAGTGCGCAAAACCAGAAAACCCCAAAAGTCTCAGGTATCATCCTGACAAATAAATCAATATTTCTCAACATCTCAAACATTTAATCTCACCAGTTCAGATTAAATCATCGTCTTTTTGTCGTTTTAGGAAGCTTTTCCTTTTTAACAACCTTAAAATACAGATTATTTCACAGCTTAACTCCTTTAATATGAGATTTACTTAAAAAGAAGATCAGATTTGTCACATTAGATGCCCAAATTAAAATTTTAAGCGTCTGTTTTTAGATTAAACTTGATCAAAGGCAAATGTTTAAATCATATATTTCCTAAGAAATATTAAACACATTTACACATAAAAAACTGAGGCTCATAAGGACATTTTTGGCAACTTTGTTTGCTTTTTATTTCCTGTTCCAGCTTTCTATTAGGGATTTAATAAATTTATTTTCATCAAAGCTAGATTTTGGTTTTATCTAATAACAGATACTGTGAATTTGAAAAAAAATTGTTTTAGTTTCGCAAAGAAGAGAAGAAAAACCTAAGGTTTTTATGGATTTAAAAAAAGACGCAAGGCCAAACAGACAAAACAAAGCGCCGCAGAGGAAACAGGAAATAAAATGATGAAAATAATAAAACATTGATGGCTATTTTGTAAAGATTTAATGCAAAAACAAGAAAAACTAAAAGTATAAAGGGGGGATTTTGTGAGAAAAGAGGCACAATTATTGCCAAGACGCAGGCGAAAGAGGGTGGCGCTGCGCAAAAATCTTCATCAAAGACTTTCAAGGTATCATAAAAAACCCCCAAAATATAATCAAAGCAAATTAAATATCCTCAACAATAAAACAATAATCTAACTAGGCCGATTTGGATTAAAAACCAGCGACGGCGCAGGCCTGGTCTGACTCTCATCTTCATCATCATCAAAGTCAAGCTTGTCTGGCCTGAGATCCGGTCTGTGAGGGCCCTGAAGCCCACAGCAGACCCGCAGACCCGGTTCTGCGCCACCTCAGGGGTTAAACAGGGAGAGAGGGGGCTCTGTGCTGATCCTCCCTAATCCTGATCCAGATCCTGATCCTGATCCTGTCATGTAAACAGCAGGCCTGCAGTGACAGATCCAACACAACCGCCGCCCTCCTTACCTTTTGTTGATAATCCATCATTTCCGGCGCGGCAGCCTCTCCGCTCAGACTCCTCTCCCCTTTTTTCCCCCGCCAACATTTCCCACCACGATTTCCTGAAAAGTAATCCCTCCATTTAGATCCAGGAGTGAGGTGATCTTTCATTTTCCATCAACATGGCCGCGCTTTGACGCGTCGCGCAGACAGAGGCGCCACTTTGCGCCAAAATGACGCACAGAAATCAAATAAAAGCAGCAGCAGCGATACTCCACGGAATGTTAGAGACAGCAAAGAGTCAGAAAAAGGTTTGAGTTCCAACAGTTAAAAGAATGAGCGCCGGGAAACAGCAGCTGCGTTATAATCTCATGGGAAACAAGTTCCCATTTCTGCTGCCCACATGACCGCCGGCGACCAATCCCCGCGCCGCGCGAGTCGTAAACTTCCACAGGAAAAGTTGTAAATTTTCATAAACCGCAGAGGTTTTTGTGCTTCAGCCACGGCTTCTCTTCCCCATTTTTATTCTCTTTAAAGTCAGAAAGCTTTGAATGTGATTCTAGATGAGAGGAGGAGAGATTCCGCAGTTCTTTCCAAGATGGCAGCCTTATTTCAGCAATTTGAATCATAAATTCCTCCATCTTTGGACCCTCAGAAGGTGATTTTCTTTGTTTAATTTCTCCAATTTAAACAAAAATGCGAATAAACCTAAAGAGCGGAGGATTAGAGTCGTTTGTTCGTTTCATTTAAAAGATAAAAATAATAGCATAAATAAAGATAAAATAACATATAAAAACAAGAAATCTCTGATTCCAAACCTGAGAAGGATTTTATTACAAATTAAATTCTAAAATAATCTAACTTATTCGTTTTTTGTTGTTTCCTTTTGGGTTTTATTTCAGTTTACTTTTTATTTATTTGAATCTTTTCAGTCAGATGCTTTCCGACATTTATAGACGCGCAATAAAACCATAAATTCCTGAAATGCAGCTTTTTTTTCTTTCCTTCTTGTGATTACAACTGAAAACTAGTTGTTCATTTAAAACAGAACTCAGTTTGTTACAAACAACCAAATTAAAACTTCAGGATTAAGGTTTTTTAACTTTGATTTATTTAATTTGTCTAAAAACCCAAATAAGAGGAAGGTTTTCATTTAGGCCGCATCTTTTATAGATTTTATTGTGAAAACAACAGAAAATGTCCATCATTCTTTTAAATGTAATATTTTTATACAGCTACAAATGAATAAATATATAAAAAAAAACAAATAAAAAACATTTTTGTGGGCAAAAAGGAAGATGCAGAATTTCTGCACCATATCAATCAAATTAGGTTTAATACAGTTTAAATTAATTTTTTGCACAAAAACAATAAAATATTGTAAAAATAAAATATTTATTATGATTAAAATATTAAGCAGAAATAACAATTTTGTAATTTCTTTGTTGAAATTTATTTTGAAATCATCTCAACATCTTTAGGGTTCGCAGGCCTCTGATTCAGATCAGTTCTTCTGTTTTTTTTTTTTTATAGGTTTTATTTATTTAGTTTAATAAACAACAAACAAAGAAAATGTCTGCCTCTGACCTCAGGTAGAAAATCAACAGAAAACAGTTTATTTCACAAAAATTAGACAAAAGTATTTAAACATTTATTTATTTTGTTGTAGCAATCTAAGAAACTCTTTAGTTTTATTGTTATGTTGGAGAAAATAAACATTTTAAATAAATGATTTTTATTCAAATAAGATTTGCAAATGGATGTTTAAAAAATGTTTTATTTTATATAATTTAAAGAATTTTTAAACTTGTTAATTTCCCTTAAAATGTTATCATTAGATGGATTCTCAATTTTTTTTTTGACAAAATAATAAAACCTCTTTAAATAAGATGAGTCAGCTTTTATTTTGGCACTGCATGTAATTTCCCCAAAAGTGTTTTTGAGATAAATAAAGCATTGAACGGCCGGTCAGACAGAGGTTTTATGTTTTTACTGTGTTTTCAGGTAAATAAAGCTCAAGGTCCAACTCTCAGGTGTCCCAATAATCCTGAGATCTTCAGGACTGGATCCTGTTAGTGGACCTCAGGGGTCAGCGGTCCGGCTCCTCAGAGTCCTTTTGCGTGTTGGGGGTCTCTGCGGGAGGAGTTGTGGACGCCATGAGAGAATCCAGGCCTGTTGAGGATGGGGGCCCGCCTGGAGACGACGAACAGGCTCTGCAGGTCTGCAGGGTCGTGGGACGCGTTCCGCTGACCCCCTTTATGGTTTACGACGGGGATCCTGACCTGGGACTTTGTGTCCACACAGGAGCTCTTGCTGTCTTGTCTGACGTCCTCAGAACCTAAAATGTAAAGGAAACAAGCACCAACAAAACAAATTTATTTATAGTTTAAGCTTAAGAAACAACAAAAATGACTCAATAATTCTGAAATCTTTTAGTTATTGATGATGGAGACAATAAAAAATCTATTTAAACTTTTAACAAGAGTAATAAATGTTATTCTCTCTGTTTTGTCCACTTTTTTTACTAAACAACCAAAATCTTTCTTTGAATTAAAATCTTACAGGAGCTGAAAGTTTCTTAGTTTCTAAAATAAAAAAATCTATATTTTCAGGAGTGTTCACCTCCACACTGGACCTGCTGGTTGCTGGTTATGTTCTGACTCTCTGAATAGTTCAGGCTCCTCTGGTCCACCCCGGGCCAGAGGGAATTCTGCTGAGTCATGTTTGAGTAGAGCTGCAGAAAGACAACAGAAAAATGTTGCGTCATAATGACTGCTCAGCAAAAGCAACGTGAAAGCAGGAAGTTAAAAACAAAACAAAACAAGTATTAATCTCTTTTAATTAAATGTTGACAATAATCTCACATGAGCACTTGTTATTATAAATAATTACTCTTTAATATTAAACCAGTTCAAGCATCAGAACCACAGCTGAAGTTCTGATCATTTTCATCTTTACAGAGTAAAGCATAAACTGAGCTGCAGTGGTTTTTCCCATCTGAAACAACAGCAAAACAACAGAATTATTGGCCATTTTTCTAATAATGTATTTAAAAATATATATAATTTCTGTCATTATTTAAACAAAAAAAAGTATGCTTGAATAAATGAATAAAAATAAATAAATAAAGCTGCTTCACAATTAAATCAAGTTATAAATTTATAGTCTTTGTCCTTTTATTTGTTCATTCGTTTATTTGATTGTTTTGCTTTCTTTAATTTTATTTTAGATAATTTTGTTTATCATTTTGTAAATCTCATCAGTCAGCTGATCGACACTTTAGTTAAGTTTGAAAAACATATAATTTGGTTGTGAAACTTGAGCATAATCATTTAAAATGTGCCTTTTTAAATTTATTTTAAATAAAGATTAAGATTCATTACAAAATAATACTTAAAGTAAAAAAACTGAGGGATAATTTTTGGTAAAAAAAATATTTTAAAATAATTCATTCTGAAAAAAGCAGGAAACATAAATCAAACATTTTCTAAATAAATTTGCTTGTTTTGTGTTTGTTTTGTTTTTCTGATTGTTCACCTGTGGACAGAGCTGCAGCTGCTGCTGAGAAAACAGCATCAAAGGATCGGACTGGAAGAAAAAAACAGATTTAAAGTTTTAGATTTGACAGCCAGAAGGTGATGAAGAGGAGCAGAGCTGCTGCAGCCTCCTACCTTCAGCGGCTCTTGTCTCTGACAGACCTGCGGTCTCAGCTGGGTCCTGCAGGTCTCCACGTGGTCCTGCAGGACCCCTCGTCCCCACCTCTTTGTCTGACACGTTGGCAGCAGCCGCTGGATCTGGTCCACCACCCCCTGGTCCTCCAGTAGTTTCCTCCTCTGGAGCAGCAGCTCCACCCGTTCCTGCTCCTCCGAGTCGCTCACCTCCTCCCCCTGCTGCTCCTCCTCCTCTCCTGCGGCCTCAGAGTCCACAGAAAGTCCAAACGGAGGCGGCTGTGGAGGAGCAGAAACATTTGGTTTGATTTGATTTGATTGCCTCTCTGTGTTGACAGATCAGCAGTTACTGTCACCCGGTGACCTCCATAACACGGTTTGTTTATCCAGCCTCCACGTAAAAGAGATTTTAATATCCAATAAAAATTATCTGCACAAATACTTTTCTGTGTAATTTAAATTGTGTGTGTTGGCTCTGAGAGGTCAAGCAGAAGACGAGCCATCCGTCTCAGGTTGGAGCTGCGTGTCGCCCCCCTGTGGCTCTGTGTGGTCACTGCACCTGATCTACTCTGCACAGACTCCCGGGCTGCGGGTCAAAGGTCGTCCGTGCTGCTGGCGCTCGTCTCGGTTTGACTCTCTCGCCGGCTGTTTCTCCCTGCAGGTCTTTCCTCCTGTTTCCTATCAGCTCGCTCTGCTCCTGCTTCAGACGCAGCTTCTGCAGCTGCTGCCTGAGAACACAAACTTTAGCACCTCAGACAAAAAGCTCAAACTCTAGAAGTTAGATTAAAAAATCCCTGAGGTTCCTCCTGTCGTTTCCTCTGCTGACAGAGCTACCTGGCACACTCCTCTCTGGCTTTGGATGCAGCCGTCTCCTGAAACAAAGAGCTGCTGCTGTGTTTGAAGTACTTGTCGTATTTCTCGCTGTCCTCTCTGGGGTAGATCTTTTTAAAGCCTCCCAGGTGTTTGGCCTCGTACTTCTCCATCTGGTCTGCCGTAGCAGCCTGGCACAGTCGCAGCTCCTCTGACCTGGTGGTGAAACACAAACACACACACTGACACACAAACCTAGTGTGTGTGTGTTTATTTTTCAGACTTCATTTACCCACCTGGCCTCTCTGGAGCGGTTCTGCTGCAGCCTGTCCTTCACCCGCCGCCTCTCCTCCCTGGTGATTCTGCGACGGTCACAGGCGTCCAGGTTGATGAGAGCCAGCGTGTCGTAGAGCAGCGCGTCCTTCACCTCTCGGTCCAGCTTAGAGTCCGTGGTAAAACTCGGGGAATGATTCACCTGAGCTCACACAAACAGATTTTACAGCAGCGCCTGATGCTTTAAAGCTAAAAATAAAGGTTCAAATTCTTTAATTTTTTAAGTGAAGTCAGGCTTTGACTTTGATTAAAGATGTCAGCATTTAAATTGCAAATGTTTAAACGTAACTCTGTGATTAAAACTAAACTCTGCATTTTTGCTTTTGCCACATTAAACTACCATTCTGATACTTTTAACTTCACGTGTACAATTCTGCAACTGTTAGCTTTTACCTACCATTATGCTAATTTTAGCTTTTGCCTACCATTCTCCTAATGTTAACTTTCACCTACCATTCTCCTAATGTTAACTTTCACCTACCATTCTCCTAATGTTAACTTTCACCTACCATTCTGCTACTGTTAGCTTTTACCTACCATTCTGCTACTGTTAGTTTCACCTATCATTCTGCTTTTGTTAGCTTTTGACTACCATTCTGCTACTTTTAGCTATACCAGTCTGCAACGGTTAGCATTTACATACCATTAGGCTAATTTTAGCTCCCTTATACATTAAAGCCCTGTTGTGTCCGTATTTACCCTCTAGAGGGCTGAGGTCATCAGATCAGAATCTTCTAATGGTTCCCTTCACTCATTTTAAGTCTAGAGGTGATCGCTCCTTTCAGGCCGTCGCTCCAAGACTCTGGAATGATCTTCCACTCTCAATGCGTGTTCTTGATTCTGTGGTTGCTTTTAAGAGCCAACTTAAAACTTTCCTTTTTTATAAAGCCTTTTAACAATGTCACTGTGTTGTCTGTTTTTTAGCAATTGTTTTATGATGTTGTTGATGTTTTTATTGTTTTATTTTTATATTTCTTGTATAGTTTTTGCACCTTTGTAAAGCACTTTGTGACCTCTATGTCTGTGAAGGGTGCTATATAAATAAACTTTTACTTACTTTTTACTATTCTGCTATTTTCTAGCTTGTATGCTGCTACAATTAGCTTTTACCTACCATTCTGCTTATTTTAGCATAACTGTTCCTACTTTTAGCAAGGTTTTTGTTATTTTTCTTGCTTTTAGTTACTGTTGTGCTTCTTTTAGCTAGCATTTTTTACTTATAGCCTCTAGCCAGGGTTAGTTACCTTTGGAAGCCATTCTGCTAGTTTTGGTTTTTAGCCATTGTTCTGCTTCTTTTAGCTTTTATCCTTTTACTACTATTAGCTAAGGTTTTGCTGTATTTAGCTTCCATTCAGCTAGCTTTTACTTTTAGTTAGCCTTCTGCTACTTTTAGCTAGCCTTTTATATTTTTACTTGGCGTTGTACTACTTTTAAAGTTCTGGTATTTTAGCTTTTAGGTGCTACTTCTAGGTTTTAGCTAGCATTTTGCTACTTCCGCAGATTTTTGAAAACTTGTTCAGAGTGCACATTTTTAAAACTATGTTCTGTAAAATGAAAAAATAGTGTGGTTCTCAAATTGTAATTCAATTTTTTGTGGTTATATTTTGCTTTAATCTCAGGTCATAAAAAGTTGTTTAAAGTCTGAAAATGTTTCACCTCCAGCACCCAGGGTTTGAGCTGGTGGTCCAACAGCACGTCGAAGCCGAGGATCTCGAAGCAGGCGCTGCCGGCGGTGTGGTTGGGGAAACAGGTGTGGTAGTTGTGTTTGAGGATGGGGTGGGCGGATATCAGAGTCTTTACGATGATGTCTTCAATGTCGCTCCATAACTTCTCTGTGTTGCAGCTGATGGACTCCAGGAGCCTGTTGAGGCTGGACAGTTTCCTGTGGAGCAAAAACCAAAATGACGTTGTTATAAACATCATTAAACAAACTCAGACATTCTGTGTTTACCGTTTGCTGCCAACGTCCTCGTCACGGACGAAGTTCTCACTGTTCTTGTTGATGGAGTAGTTGGTCAGATGCATGCACATGTTGTCCTAAAAATGAGTTTAAGTTTCATGTTAACCAGAGTTAATATCTTCTGACTCCAGTCAACATGATCCAAAGCTAAAACAAATAAATAAAAGCTGGGCTCTCACCATGTTGCCGTGTGTCGGCTCAGTGTACTTTGTGGTGCAGAAGCGAGCCAGGCCCTCCCTGAACATGAAGATGCTGAACGGATCACAGGACGTCAACAACACGTAGATCCGCAGGTCGAACTTGTATCCATTGATAATAAAAGGCTGGAGACGCGACAGAGGACACGTGAGCTTCAAGCGCCGTGTGTTAGACGTTCTTTTGGTCAGAACCTCACCTTGGAGATGTAAACCTGGCAGATCATGTGTTCTCCATGTTGGATGTCTTTACTGGATTTGGTGATGAAGATGCCTTTTCCTTGGCAACCCATATCTGGTTTACAGATGTAGGTTTTGCGTTTTTTGGCTCTTGTAAACGTTTGGAAGTCGTTGTAACTGTGAAAAACAGATGAGTGGATATTTTACTAACAATTGACAAAAAAATGCAAAATACTGAATTAATTTACTCAGACGAAGAAGCTAAAACAGGTGTTAAGCTAAAAGGAACAAAACAGCAGCTAAACGCTAAAGAAAAATGCTATCAAAAAAATTAAACATGAGCTAAACACAAGCAGCAAACTACTAGCCTAAAGGTAGAAGTGTACACGTACTTGCTTGAAAGAAAGATGCACCTTAATCCAGGGTATAGGATTGTGGAATAGTCTGGAGGATGATCTTAAAAATGCCAGATCTATGTATATATTTAAGAGACAGATAAAAGCTAGTTTTCTGAAAGTA
>JAUBOC010000056.1:19143397-19165243 GCA_032275365.1 Anablepsoides cearensis
GGCTGAAATGATCAGAATGTATAAAATACAAAACTGCATCTAATATTCAATTAATCAGTTACAAAATTTCCTTCAAAGTATTAAACTGAATTTGTCCTAAAGACATAGAAATCGATTCCTTCATTTTTATGAATCGATTCACATTTTAGTACAAACCAACATTCCAAAAATGTCGGGATGTGTAAATAAAAACAGAACGGAATGATTTGCAAATTTCAGGAATCTAAATTTTGCTCACAGTGGAACACAGCAAACATCAAATGTTCAAACTGAGAACTTAAAAAGAAAAAAGTTAAATTGGATTTAAGTAAAACCTAATTTTTATTGCTCAAAGCTTTCCCTGCAAAAAAATGTCCTCTTGATGGAAGCAGAATGCTCCTCCAGTTGTTTATTATCTGTACAGTGTTTTTGAGACGTTTTTGCTGCCATTAAATTCATGAGATGAGACTTTTCTTCATGCTAAAACAGGTTCACCTACCAGAACGTGACAGGCTCGTTCCGTCTCCCATTTCAGGCTGGTTTTGATCTCGCTCACTGTCACATAGCCTTTTTTCTGCAAACAGGTAAACAAAACTGTGTCACGTTGGAACAGACGATCTAGAAAAAAAGGTCTAAACTACAGTTGTCTCTCCTGGCAGCAAGACTGCTGATTTCTGACATTTTATCTGTGTCTGAAATCCTTTTTATGTTCATTAGACTTTGTGCATAGGTAAGAAAACTGTATTTATGGCTACAAACTGAGCTGTAAAAGTCTTTTTGGAAGGAAAACAAACAGCCTAAAGTATTATTTTACCTCAGCCAGCTGTAGAACTACAGTATGATCCATGTTAAGTTCTGCTGGGACCGACTGGACCAAGTAAGAACCACCAATAGGAATCATCCCAAACCCATTTCCCATCACCTTCAGTTTCTTTATGGCTCTAACCAAATCGTCTCTGTGGAGCACAAGTTCAATCTTTTTAAAGGTTTATGAGAAAATATGTAAAAAATTATGTCTATTATGTTATAAATAGCGTATAAAACATTAAATGAGTAGAACTTACTGGCTCACATCTTGAGCATATTTACCCCGTCCCTTCAGGACTCTCTGATGGAGCTCGTCCAACGTGATCAGTCCTGAGAGAAAACAGCCGGGAATCAAAGACACAAAGGTGCTGATTTATATCTGGTAACTACTGTCGACGTTCATGAATCCCATTAAAATACTGGAGAAAAAACTGAGTTCAACAAGGAGAACAGAAGCTAAAATAAGCCAAACTGTGGCTAAAACCTTCATTTACCCAGGCAGAGCTTTCCTCTTTCATAAATCAATTACAAACCTCCATTTCTGTGTTTGAGGGCGAGGCAGACTTCAATGATCTGCACACCGAGCTCGTAGTAGAAATCCCCCACGCCAAGCATCTCAGACCAAAAACCTTTGCCGGCTGGGAAAAAAAAAAAAACTTTCAGAGTGTTGTTCAATTTCAAACCCATTTATTGCAAAATTAATACATCTATTATCTATAATTGGTAAATAAAACCCAAATGATCTCACAGGCAAGCGGGTCGACGCCGATGGTGGCACACATTTCCTGAAACTGGACCCTGAACTGGGAGTTTTTGCGGATCTCTTGTTTATGTTTGCTGGCAAACTCCTCCAGGTTGGACTTGAAGGTTTCTAACTGTTTGGACATCTGGAAGAAAACAAAACAACAGAACATTGAAATTGAAAGTATTAATTATTAATGGCTTGGAAATTATTACATACTTCTCAAATTTGCTTTAACAAGGAAGCACAACAACAAAACAGTTTCTGGTTTATTAAAAAGCAACAATAACAAACTTACCTGTACAATCTGGTCATCTGCAAGAACAGTCCCTCTTTCTTTATATTTGGCCTGAATAGAAAACATAATACATTATTTAAATATATTGTTAAAGAAAGCATCTATGAGAACCAGTTGAGGTTATATCAATTAATCAACAAACATTATGAATTGCCTTTTTAAGCTTTAATTCTGGTACTTTTTTAAAAGTACTCAGCTGTTTTCCTGGATTGGATGAACAAATAGTTTTGTTTGTTAAACACTGGCATAATGTTCACTGTTGTCACTCTAAAGACAGGCTCATATTTAAACCAGATGAAAGAGTTGTTTATTTATTTGATTCAGATCAATAATTAGTTCTTTCTAATACTTGGTGACATGTTTTTGTGACCACACGTTACTTTTTACAGATAAAAATGACTAGTTAGGTTATAAATGCTGTCATTGCACCTCTACATTTAACTATTTAGACATTTTTTGTCAGTTTATGACTGATCTTGATCATATTATAGTTTTAAATTTGTCATGTTTGTCTTATTTTGTTGTGTTATTGTGTTACAATCTCAAACAATATGAAACATCTTTACACCGGTCATTGTTGTAAAGTCTGTTGTCTTTCTTGAGCCACGAGAGAAGTATGGTAAATACTTTACAAACATTTAAAATGTTATCTTAGGTCATTGCAGACAGTTAAAGAGACTAAAGCTTAAAGGATCACATGTAAACAAACCTCTGCTAGCTTCTTTTTGGCTATAGCCCCCGCTCCAACACCTCTGCGATGCATCTTGTTATTAATGTTTAATCCAAACACAGCCTTTAATCAATCGATGTTCACCAGTTTTCATTGTTTTATCACTAAAAACTCAACGCTGACTTTATTTTGTACCATAAAAAATAAGTGCTTCTAATAGCCGAATTGAAAAGTTGTCAATTTAGTGCATTTATCGCTCACGTAGAAAATCAGCTGCCATTTTGAAGGAAGTAAATCTACTTCCGGTATTTTCACAAGCGCCCCCTGGTGTCCTGGTGGGTAAACTACAACCTGTGTTTATAATCAAAATAGTTAAAAATCTTTACAAAACAAAACTTGTAATTAAAAAATATTTTCCATTTCATTTAACAGTGTGTTTTCAATTAACCTAAATGATGTAACACAATTTGGGCCACTGGGAAATGTTTTTGTTCCGGTAAGAATATAGAAAAAATGTTGGAGATGGTACAGAAAGAATTTGTGAAAACACAAAGTTGGTTTCAACTAAATAAATTATCATTAAACTTGGACAAAACAAATTATATGATATTCAGTAACAGTAAGAGAACTGTATGATGTTTCATTTAAAACTGATGATGCTGAGATCTGTGTGAGAAGTTTCTCGGTGTCATCATTGATGAAAAACTGACATGGAAAATCATATAAATAATTTAAGAACAAAAATAGCTAAATCTTTTGGAGTCCTGAACAAAGTAAAAGAACTGTTCAATGATAAAGCACTATTTATGTTGTATAATGCTAGAATTGTTCCACATTTTATTTACTGTATGGAAGTCTGGGGTAAAACTTGCCAAACTATCACAAATCCTATTTTTATTTTACAGAAAAGAGCTATAAGAACTAAAAAAATTCAGCTGTGGTGGAAAGATAACTTATACTGTAAGCCCCTCAATATTCTTAGGCCAAGAATTAACAACTTCTCTTCTGCCTACCTTCCAATGTCATCATGTTTCACTCTGTATCTTGAGAATCTGTAAACATTCTCGGTGCTGACGCTACCTGTCCCTGGCCCATTTTCTGCCCGAGCAAGATGTTTTTGTCTGATTGATAACATCTTAATAACACTCTGTATGTGTGCATCTGACACTTGCATCTTTTGCCACATCCTCAAAGCACAGTCACCTGTGGAGAGGTGTGCGCCCTTGCAATAAACCTTGATTGACTTTTCACGGAGTGTTTACGGTTCTTGTATCACTTGTTTCTGCCCAGGTGTTGAATATTTTCATAACACAGCCATCCATCGAATATATTATTTTATGCATTGAAATGATTGTAATTCTATTATTTGGTCGATTATAATATTTTGCTGTTAATGTACAGAGCTCAGAAATGTGTGTTACCCTCCAACATTCAAGTAAATTTTGTTGAAAGAGAGAGCTGTTATTATCTTAAGGGAATCAAAGTGTTTGTGAAACCCTGGTTTCGGACGAGACTGAAGGAGCGATCCACTTTAATCCAGGGAATAAGATTGTGGAACGGTCTGGAAGATGAGGTTAAAATGCCAGATCTTTGTATAAATTAAAGAGAATGATAAAATCTAGTATTCTGAAGAAATATGGTGAATAAGTGAATCCACGCAAATTGTTGTTTGAGTTGGTGTTTTAAATTTAGCTTTGTTTTTTGTGTGTTGACAATTGTTTTGATTTTTTTTTGTTGTAATTTACTTTCATTTTGAACATTTTCTGGGGATTAAAAAAGGGGCATATATAATAAGATTTATTCTTCTGCTGCTGCCTTTCATTTTTTATTTTATTTTGATTGCATCCTTTTGTTCTTTGTTGTGTATATCGTTACAAATGATATGAATACATAAACTAATATGTGTTTTCACTGAAGGTATGCTTCCCCCTAGTGGTGACTGTTTGCATTAAAGGAGACCATAAGAAACGGATAGGTAATACATTACGCATGCGCACTAGAGGGCGCTTTAAAACAAGTCTTGAGGAGGGAACATGAAGACACTTTACTGTCTCACTTGAAAAGCAGTCGGGGTAAGCATGAAACACAAAACACTTTTAAACAAACCGTGTCTTCCTAACGGTGAGTGTGACGGTGACGTCGTTACATTTTGTACGCCGCAGAGACGTAGTTTTGTATGTGAAACTAGCCGGCTAACATTAGCCTGCTAGCTAGCTGGGTGTTATTGTTTTTCACGAGAACCAAAATGGAGGAGACGGTCGCTGTCCTACTCAGCCACTCCCGAGTCCTTGTTGGAAGTACTCTCACTAAAATGTCTGCGCGCCAGAAGTAGTTGTCGATTCAATTTCTCCGGAACTTGTCGAGTTCGTCGTGAAGTTATTGCTCAGAGAGCTAATGCGGGTTAGCTTTCTAAAACAACGATGTTATGAAGGATGCAGACTTTAACCTCAAACCTGGTTCTCATTTTGGGTTGAAAGACTTCTAGTAAGTGCGCGTGCTTTCTGCTTCTGCTCTCAAACACCTCGTGGTTATTGTGAAATAACGACTGATGTATTCATTTTTATTTTACAGCTGCCGTGGCGCTGCTTGATCATGAGAAGCTGCTGTGCCCGTCATGACTCTCCGATCTAAACCGAGCGCAGGTTTCAAGAATAACGCGGACACCGTCAGCATTGGCCACAGGCACGTCGGGGTGAACACCGTGTGTCCTGTGAGCATCAAGAGAGAGCCCTGCGACTTTATTATCGATGTGCAAAAGGGCGAGATCCCGAACATATCCAAGGACCTAGAGCAGATTTATATGACCAGCAAAGTTGCTGTCGCTGCCACAGTTGCAGAAATAGTTCAAGTAGACAAAACGGTGGGGATTTTGTCCCCTGTCAGATCAATGGGGGGTGAGGGAACCCCGGTGAAAGGTAAACCCCTCTCTGTCGACAACATGGATAATCCTCAGATGGCTGTGAACAATAATAATAAGGATGCTGGTCCTGGAGACAGTGCAAAGTGGGTTGTCCCTGGAGTCCTGGGCACTGCATCCATTGAACTCTCCTCTGAGGGCAAGTGGAGGAACATCAGGAAGACCCCCGCCAGTCCCCAAGCACAGGCCAACTGCCTCCGTCAGATCCTGCTCCTCCAGCTGGACCTCATTGAACAGCAGCAACAACAGCTGCAATCCAAGGACAAGGAGATAGATGAACTCAAAGCAGACAAAGAGATGGTAGGTTTACCGTATATTGCTTATATATGGTATAAAATTAGCTTTTAGCTAACATGTTGGTTGTTTCTGTTTCTGTTTTCAGTTACTTGCACGCATTGAGCGTATGGAGCGTCGCCTCCAGCTCACGAGGAAGGACCCGCCACGGGACAAGCGCCTTTTCCAGCCTCTGGAGCCGTGGACCCCTGACAAGGAGGACATGTGGGATTTGGAAATAGAGGAGAATTCACAGCCAAACCTTTCCACTCCCAGCCAGTTCAACCGGGACGGCAAAGGCCAAAAAAGGTAAAGTAAGGACTTTCCTGGAAAAATGCTACGACGAGACCTGACAAAAACTGAAATGCCGTTATTAAAGTTGGAAGCAGGGTTATTATAGTTAACTAAAACTAAGTAACGAAAACTGAAATTGAAAAACATTTTAGTTAACTATAATAAATAAAACTGTAATAAAATGATAACTAACTAAAACGGTATATATTTTTTTACAAAACTAACTAAAACTGACTGAAATTATTAATAGAATATCCTTAGTTTTAGTGTTTGTCAATTTTTATAAATTTTTTTCCTCAAATTGAGAAGTTTCACATTAGCTGTGGGCAGCTTACGGCATCTCATGCTCCATAACAACACTTGTTTACAGTCTGCTGCTCAGCGCTCGTCTGGCAAATGACAACAAAAGTTGGTAGAAAGCGGCAATGTCCAATTTGTAAAAAAATTTTTTTAATATGATGCAAGAAAAATCAAAGCAAGTCTTGTAGTGGAAACCAGTAATAAAATAGGTGGAAAACTTCTCAATGGAAAAACTGCATGAATCAAGATGGCTGACTATGACTATCTTGACTTGCTAGCTTCTCTCAGTAGCTCCCATGAAAAACAAGCAACGGTTAGCACCAGGTTGGAGACAACTATTGGCATCGTCGTAAAATAATCTACCATGTTCTTAGTTGGCAAAAATTGAGTTACGCAATTATTTTAGGAAGGAGTCGCTATAATGGAGGCTTTAACTAGTGACCAAATAGCTGTTGGTTAATTAACTCACAGGAACATTACAAGCTTGATGCATTAGCAAATATGTTTATTCAAACTATAAAAAATACTAATACTAAAACTAATCTAAACTAAAATAAAACTAATAATTAAAAATGCAATAATATCTAATAAAAACTAGCAAATCCACTGTAAAAACAAATTAAAACTAACTGAATTAAAAGAAGAAAAAAAAACTAAACTGTTGTAACCTTGCTTGGAAGAACCAGAACAGTTAGCTAACAGGAGCAAAACACTGGCTAAAATTAAAAATCTTTCATCTCACACACAGGAAGTCTTGCTTCGGAGATGCAAAAGCTCAGAAATCACGGGGTAAAAGTGCGAAGCTTAGCCCCCAGAAGTCCGAACTGGAGCCCGGTTCTCCCAACCAAAGAGAGCTGCGCAGTAAGGAAACCCCCGAGAAGATGATAACGGCCCGGTCGAGTCCGGACAGTTTGCTCCCATGCAAAGAGGAGCCGGAGCTGAGCTGCCAGATGGAGGACCTGCCCTTCATGTCGACCACAGAGATGTATCTGTGTTGCTGGAACCAGCCTCCGCTCTCCCCTCTGCGGGAAACTTCCCCTAAAAAGGAGGAAGAGGTGGCCAGTGAGTGGACTCCACATGTAGTTCATGATATGCTGATTGTTTGTAAGCCTAACCTGTATCCCAACTTTAAACACGTTACTCATCAAATCCACCGAACACATCGTCTGTGAATAACTTCCTTCCTTTTGTTCTCTCCACCCAACAGTTCCCTCTTGGAGGGAAAACTGCATAGAGCCCCTGGATGAGGACTCTTTGTGTGAGGTGAGACACGTCTGAATAATAATAAAGGAATTCATAATATTAAGGTCGTCAAATAACTTTTTCTACCTTGCTCTTCCTTAAAGCCACTGGACGACGGTGTGTTTTTGAAACGCCACGCAAAGCTGGAGTTGGATGAGAAGAGGAGAAAAAGGTACAAGCAGAGCTAGAAATGAATTTGTTCAGGATTAGAGTGATTATTTTCTGTCTAAAGACTGATATTTAAGTTGAATAATGAATGTGTCAGAAGTTTGAGCAGTAAATTACACAAGGGAAAATACAACAACAGAGTGTGTGTGTGTAGGTGGGACATCCAGCGAATCAGAGAGCAGCGCATGTTCCAGCGTCTGCAGCAGCGCATGAACAGGAAGAAGGTCGTCCAGGAGTCAGAGCCGGAGTTGTCGTCCTTCTACCCCGACACAGAAGACGGTACGTCTGCAGGGTTCAGGGTTCAAATCCTGAGTAACACCGAGTTCTTAAACATATTTCTTTTCTCTTCCAGTTGAAGCTATAGTGATCACTCCGTTCCTGCCCGTGGTCGCGTTCGGCCGGCCACTTCCAAAACTCACTCAACAGTAAGTAATGGTTGGGACAGAAAAAACCGCTAAAATAAAATTACAGTGTATTTTTTAATATATTAAAGTTTTTTTAAAAAAAAAGTAAGTTTTGTGGCTTTTTAGTCAAATGTGACCAAACCTAACCCTAACCCCATCTTATCGAAATGAGGATTAATTTTGTCAAAATGACCTGACTACATTTTCAGATTCCTGGCTTTAAAAGCTACATTTTGATACCTGGATCATTCTGATATCATAAGTAAATCCATATTTATGACTTAATTTGTCTTGTTGGTTTCAATAATAAATAAATATTTGGTTTGAATCGTAATTTTATGTAATTTTAATGAGGAATTTTTGATGTCCTCATGAAAAGGAAACCTCACATTATATTTGAATATTGAGATTTCCCAGCTGAAAAGAAACAAAACCTTGCTCACATGGAATATCTCACATTTTTAAGGCATTTTTCCTCAAAATCCGTTTTTTTGTTGCTACTCCTCAAAAAAGTGCTTCAAAATTTTGTTTTATGATTTATATTTCAGACACTTCATTCAAATTATACATTGAAAAGACATTTATTCATTATGTTTTGACAAAATGCAATTTTTGCAAACATTTTAATCAAAACACTATATTTGCCTATTTCTCCATATATCACTTTTAGACTTAATCCTCATTTCGATGTGATGGGTCACAAATATTATTTAGTACAACCTTGTTTTCTTTATTTGTCTCGTCTTAACCACCTAAATAAAAATCACTTTTCATCTTCAGGAACTTCGAGCTGCCGTGGCTGGACGACCGGAGCCGATGCCGCATCGAGGTGCCGAAGAAGCACACGCCTCATCGAACCTGTCGGAAGTAAAAAGAAACACAACGTAGAGTTCCTGCTCAAATCAGATACATTTGTTTTGTTTTCACCTCATTTGGGGAGAAGCTCAACATGTCGCCACAGATCAGCTGGGTTTTTTCAAGTCGACACATCAGCAGCCGTTGACCTGGGAGTTGGGGGCGTGTTCTGTAACATGTTTGAGATGTGTTCTGTTCAAGCTGTGCTTTAGAAAAAAGAAAAACAAACACAAAAAAAAAAGTTCAGATCACTCCGAGGTGCGGTTTTAATGTTCTCATAATTGAGAAACCTGCATTCAAAGTGTGAAGGAGAAACTATTTGTCATGGTTTTGATGCAAAAAGCAGCTTAATCTCCTCTCAAACATTGAAGCTTCGTGTTCTTGCAGTGTGTAGCTTTAGCACGCTCGTTCTCTCTGCTTTCGTGGACAAAACAGTGAAAATCAGACTACCGTGCTGTGTATCGGTCATAGTGTTGTTTGCACACAGATTTTAATAAGATTTTATCAATGTTCAGTGTGATACTGGGGATTTGGAGTCAGCATGATTACATAAATACAAACATTTATTGTAAGGATGCAATTAAACGGCAGAAGAATGCTGGTTGGGCGTCGGCATGATGATATAAGAACATCCAGCGATCTGATCCCTGGTTTAGTTTTTGTTTTTATGTGAGCTGCATGGATTCTGTTAAAAATAAGATGATAGCATGGCTTAACCCCAGAATGGAGAACTTTCTCTGCTCATTTGGGCTTCAAAATCTACAAAATATTGTTAGCATGACTTTTTGAAAAAAAAAAAAAGAAGTAAAATAAAAGTATAAAAAGCAGTTTTATTTTTTTTTCTGCTTTCCCCAGAGCTGCAGGCTGAAATATAAAGTGTTTGTATTTCCAAGCTTCCATCCAGTAAAATGTTAGGCGAGTTGTGTGCACGAGAAATTTTAGATAATTAATAAGCTTTCTAGCTGTAGTTCTCTCTTCTTTCAGCGGTTTGCTCCCAAACCTGTTGACATTCCAGCAGGCGGTTCTTCCTTGTTCTGTTTGATGCAACAGTTTTAAAAGAAACCATCAGGTGTCTCCAGAGTTCAGAAATACAGATGTTTGTTTTCAACTGTACATAGCTTTCAGTTACAAATGTACATAAAACATGCCTGTTATTTTTTTATTATTTAATGTTGGAAGTGTTCAGTACATTCAACATTGTTCTATAATTGTATGTTGACAGTTTTGAAAGTAAAAAAAATCTTTTTTTTTTTGAATAAATCTAATGTTTATGATGCTTCATTTGGTATTTTTTATTAAATTATTGATTTTATCTTGAATACAAGTTGATTCCAGCTGAATATAGAGACAGAGCAAATAATCATACTCAATTATTTACTAAGAAAGAAAAAATTGCTGTAGCCTATAATTTAAATAAGTTTAAATGTTTATGTTCTTACAGGGGCTGTGAAATATACATTTACTTTGGTTAAACAGCTGGTTATGTTTTCTTAATGTCCATCAAACTGATCGTATTTGATCACAACCTGACATAAATAACTAGTAAAATATATTCACCTCCCTGAGGCCAATCCTTTTTGCCTTTTCTTTACGACCAAACTGCTGCGTCCAACAATCTCTAAATAACAGCTTACCGGTAAGTTCTGGGCTTTAATCCTGAACATTTTACTGGTTCTGGAGTCTTAAAAGTTGTTAAAACGTACGATGACTTATTGACAAAAGAAAAAGCCTAAACCCACATTATACTGTTTTTATCTTTTTAATATTAACAGTAAAATCATGCTAGTAATAATTTTAGAACACACTGATCTAAAAAAAACAACTTCAATTTGGATTTAAATATTTTTAAATCAAAACCAGAATTCTCCACTTAATCCTTTTCCTTTAAAACTTAACACCTGATAAGTAATTCACACAAGAAAGCATTTGTTATAAAATAAGCCACCACACAAAGTTGTGTAAATCTGGAAAAATGTTTAATAAATGAAAAACAAGTCAAAAAAAAAAAAACACCACTGAGTCCTTTATGAACATTTTGGTGAAAATGCTGCTGATCTCAGAATCGTCAGCAGAAAACATGAAGTCTTTTCCATCACAGATGAACAACCTTCTCTCTTTCTTCTCCACAGTAAAACAAACCTGTCAGTTTATTCAGATCGTCTTCTGGCTGCTTTTATATCTAAATTCCTTTAAAAATGCAGAAAATGTTTTAATGACGATAAAAAGTTCACCAAACCCACCTCATGTACAAAATGCACCAACACCTATGTGTAAATAATATAAAATTTGACTTTCTTTAATATTACCATCTTTTATTTGGTCTTTAAATATTTTTGTAATTAGTGTTTATTCAAACAATGAAATCATGCCTTGAAGATTTAGTATTTACAGATAATGATATAAATGTTCAGACAATCTGTCATGTGACAGAGTCTTAACGAGCTGACAATTTGCTAAACCTAAGAATGGGAATCACTTTTGTAATGTGAGTTTGTTTTTAACAAGATACAGAATAAATGAAACAAACTCAAACAGAAAGCCGTACACCTTTAGAGGAGCCCGTCTGCTGCTGCAGCCGACCTTTAGCTTCAAAACAAAAGATTGGAGTATTTTTATATCAACATCAACGCCTCAGTTTCAGTCCCTGCGCAGGTTGTTCAGACGCTCCTCCAGGTCTGCGTCGGCGTCGGCCAGGGCGGCCTGCGGCTCGGCTTTCTTCCCTCCCGCCACCGAAAGACTCCCCCCGGTGCTCGGGAGACCTGAAACCCAAAAACGATCCACGTTAGGGGGGGGTGGGGGAACATAAAGCAGACGAGTGACAACGCAGCGTTTTTCTTACTCGACAGCTCGTCGGACAGATTGAGGCCGAGCTCGTCCAGCACCTGAGACACGATGGCGTCGCTGCACAGCAACAACAAAACATCACAGACAAAACAGACGGATGAAAAATGTTTTTTAGTCAAACCAATTTGTCTTCATTTAGGATATTTTATTGAACGAGTGAAGGTTACCTCTCCTCCTCGTCATCTTCATCCCCCATCGCGTCGTCGATGGCGTCGTTCATCATCTCCTCCTTCATGTCCATGAGCTCGCTCTGTTTCTCAAACTCCATCATGATCTTCTGAATCTGTGGCAGTTTCAGCTGCGGGGACAGAAAGCCGTCTGGTCAAACACAGGAAGTCGTGCTGTTTTTTCTGAGTGTTCCCTGCGAACGTCACACAGACCTGTCTGTTCATGGTTGCCATGGCTTTGGTGACGCCCTTCATCGCCTGCGCCATGCTGTTGTTGGACTTCAGCGTCTGGATCTTCAGGCTGACAGCCTGGATGTTGGCCTTCATCATGATGAACTTCTTCACGTAGCGCCGTGTACGGACCAGATCTTTGGCCATGATCTTCACCGCGTCCTGCAGAGGGATCAGAACAAAAATAACATGACGCCTTCTCCACCCACAGGGTCACGAGCTCCGCCTCCTCCGCCTCACCATCTGTCCCTGTTTAGCCATTTTCTTGATGTCGGCGATGATCTTCTTCTCCTGCTGCTCCAGCTTCATCCGCTCGCGGTCCAGTTCTCTCATGGCTCGGTTGAGAGCTCTCTGGTTCTGCCTCAGCATCTCCTCCGGAGTCTTCCTCTTCCCAAACAGAAAGTCCATCTGGTTCAAGAGAACAAAAGCTTAGAGAAATTACACAAACCGTCACACTGGGGTGAAAAATAAAATAACAGAACCTGAATGACATCTAAAGAAGTTCATAGAGAAAAAAAAATAGAAGCGATTCAAATATAAATATTTACAAAAACTAATATTTATCCTACAAACATTAAAATCTACTTCAGCAGCATCCTGTCTCTCTGTCGTCTTTATTATGCTACTGGAAGATTTAAGCTACTGTTTGGCTACTTTTACCTAGGGTTTTTGTTATTATGTTTAGCTAGCTTATTGTCTATTGTGCTATTTTTAATAGCATCTTGTCACTTTTAGCTTTTAGCCAGCCTTTTGCTACTTTTAACTGCCTTTGTGTGACTTTAGCTGAAAGTGCCTGTGACAACACATTTTTGTAATAAACCCGAATGCATTTTCGGAAAGATAACATTGATAGCATATTGCAAAACAAATTTTACATTTATGAGATATTTGCATGTGAAGAAACAGGCAGTGACGTCAACAGCAAAGACTGCACGAATCTGATGTTTCATTAGATTATTTTTAGTTGCTATCAAAGAGAGACAAAGAAGAGTTAAAGTTTAAATAATTTTGTTTTAATAAACAGAAACCAGCAAGTTTTTTTTAGATACGAGTTCCCCTTTGATGTCACTTCCTGTTTCACTTTGGCTGAGCCAAATTTAAAAGAAAATAGGCCAGTTATGTGACAAAATGAGTAAAATCATGTGGGCTATGCCAATATTCTTAAGTATAAAGATGCTTTCTTCGACTTTTTGTATTTGAAGGATAGGCATGTCCTAGGCACTTTAAATCTACCCTTTTGAGATTTTAACTTTTAGCTAGCTTTTTGCTTTTTCAACACATAGCTAGTGATTTTAGATAGTGTCAGCTTTATTTAGATTTAACATAACAGTTTCAGCTTTTTCAGTTAATTTCAGTGTTCACAGTGTTTTTACAGGAAATCTATACTTGTTACTTTCTGTGTACTTTAAAATCAAACAAATATACATCATTACACAAAAACATCTATTAATATAAAAAAGATAAGGCCTTTATTGTCGTTGTACAGAGCACAATGAAATTATATTCAGAACACCCATTCAGAAGAAGAAATATAATTTATTCTCTTAAAATGACAACTGTATTGTCTCCACATTAAGATTATGCAATATAAAAGTAGCTTAATTTTATAAGATTGAGCATAAAAGTAATTCCTAATGTTAAATAACTGGAAAGTGCTGACTCATTGAACACCTGTTGACTCATTCAACACCTGACTGTTGACATCATTACTTTTGAAGGGTGGTTTTTCTGTGATTTTACTTCAAATTTTGTGGGGGGGAAAACAATGACAAAAAAGTCACTATTTTATCTGTATGTGGACAAAACCTGCGGAGGAAAATATTTTAATGTTTTGTAAAAACTTTATCTGTCCATTTGTTTTGTAACAAGGAGATGGTCCAGATAATTATCACATTTTTACAGCATCACGTTAAAATGATAGTAATGAGAAATTAACCATAAGTCACATTAAACTAATTTCTCACCAACCTCACTTTTAGTAATCACTGTTCGTTATTTTTTAATCTATTCAATCAATCATTACAAATCCACAAGGTTGAATAAAATCATTAGTCATATGACCACAATGAATAACAAAACCTGGTAAAACATACTTTATTAGAAATATTTGTAACTTTTCCCCCCTAAAATTGACTAGTTCTGTTACTAAAACATCCCAAGTATTTCATTTTCCAATAACTTTATCAGCTCAGTCTATAAATAGTACTGAAGAATAAGAGATGAGGGGATTTCCACTTTTTGAAGTTAGTAAGATGACATTAAACAGATTATTTAACGGTATCCGTCATGTTTGTTTAGTCCTTGTCGTTGTTTTAAGTGTATTACTCAGCTGTTAGTTATGTGACCCAAAGAGGCCTGAGAGGTCTGATTTCAACCCCGTTCGGTTCGGGTTCTCCTCCCCTCTAAACCCGTGACAGTCGTCCCACTCGGTCGGTACACTCACCGTGAACTACACTCGTCGGCGGGAAGAAAAAAATAAATAAAAAAATTCAGAAACTACGCGGAGCTGCGAGGAGTTTTCTTCGTAGACGACTCGGTTCCGAAAAATAAGAAAAACGATTATTTTGTTTTCGCTCCAGCACTTCCGCGTTTGCGACAGTTGCTTTTCCGGTAAGTGACGTAGCCGCGTACGCCCAGGATAACGTCAGATTTGCCGTTGCGTCTGTTGCGTCAAGTTACCAAAAACAGAATAGAGTAAAGACTTTCAAAACAAAAGGTTAAGTTTTTAACTCCTTGTTTTTCCCCCAACCAATATAATATATAAATGATTTTACGTACGTTTTTGTTAAACTGATATGTGTGTATGTATATAATTATGTAGAACACCTTCATTCTAAATAAATAAATAAATGAATAAATAAATAAAAACTTTATTGATATTGTTTTATTTCACAGAGACATTTATTTAATGGAATATATATTTATTTATTTGTTTGTTTGTTTGTTTGTTTGTTTAATTAATTAATTAATAAAAGGGCTCTGCCATTTTTTTAATATAAAAAAGATACGTCTTTACAGTTTTTATATAAATACATTTCACAAATCAAGCTTTTATTTTTTTTTACGCCAAACATTGTCACATCCGGTCAGAAAACAGGCTGCTTGACTTAGCTCTATTTACGCATGCGCAGCAGAGTACGGGCAGTAACGTGCTTTGATCAAGGGAAAAAGAGGATTTAATTGATAACGATACATTATTTTTAAAGATATTTCATTCGTGTATTGATTTGTTGATTTACAGACTTTTGAGGCAAGTTACATTCAGACAGATTGATTAGTTTTGGACATTTAAAAAAATGTGGACCTGTGAGCACAAGTTTAATTTTATTTGGTGTAGAAATCTGCAAACACTGGTGTCCACCTCCAGAGTGGGCTTTCAGGCAGCTTCTTACCATCCTACAGCTTGTCTTCTGAGTGAGGACAGAGACTTGGACTCTCACTCTAGTGTGGGGGAACGCCTCAGAAGGTCAGCCAGTCTTCAGCAGAAGCCTGAAGGTATGCAGGGCTTCAGGAGGTCATCCCAGAGTAAATCCTCAAAGTTTAAAACTTCATTGCTGCAGAATCAGAGGAGGGGAGACGCCTTCAAAGTCTCGTCTGAACTCAGGAAACTGTGTCTGGAAGATTTCCCTGCAGACAGGAAGAAGCAGGTGAGACCAAAGGCAGCACTGGTCTCCAAAGCAGAGACGCATGAGGTGGTCTTTGGCGTGGCCCCTTGTCTCTTGGCTCTCACTCGGGGTCAAAGGAAGGCCTACGAGCTGTTAGTGAAAGATGGTGAGACCCCTCAGAGGGCATCAGTGGTGAAGGTGTGTGAGGAGGCACAGCGGCGAGGAGTCCAAATCACTCGGGTCAGCAAGAAACATCTGGACAAGGTGTCCTCTGGAGGAGTCCACCAAGGAGTTTGTCTGCGGGCGAGTCCTCTGAGCTTTCTTGCAGTGGACTCTGAACCTGAAGGGGCCTCCGGCGTCCCTCTGTGGCTGATCCTGGAGAGAATCCAGGACCCAATGAACCTCGGCGCCATCCTGCGCTCTGCCTACTTCCTGGGTGTGGACAGGGTGGTCAGCAGCCTTCGCCACAGCTGTCCTCTGTCTCCAGTGGTCAGTAAGGCCAGCTCAGGCGTCATGGAGGTGATGGGGGTGTACGGGCACGAAGACCTGGAGGACCTGCTGAAGCTGAGGGCGGCGCGGGGCTGGCAGCTGGTCGGGACGGTGGGAGCTGAGACAGAGGAGTCCCACATTCCCGTCGTCCCGTGTTCAGACTTTTACCTGTCCAAACCCACGATGCTGCTGATGGGCGGCGAGGGGGACGGGCTGTCCCAGAGGCTGCTGTCCCTGTGCCAAACTCTGCTCACCGTCTCTCCTGGAAGGGACCTGTTGCCGGGCATCGAGTCTCTAAACGTCTCTGTGGCAACAGGCATCTTGCTGCACTCTCTGCTGCACCAGAGGAACTCATCCCGATGTTTAACACAGCAAAGTACTGAGAATGAAACTTTATGAAACCACATCTGGATGAAGTTTAACGTGCCCGTGACATGCTTTTTCTTCAATTACAAAAAGTTAAAGAAAAATATTTTAATATTTTAGAAATTTGGCATCATTCATATGATTTTTTCCCAGTTTGTCACAAAACGTGCACTTTTTTTTGCTAAACTTGGTGCAGTCCAAGGGAAACAGGAAGTGATGTCAAAGGGGAACTCTTTAAAAAAGGGTAACTTCCTGGTCTTTATAAATCCGACTCGTCTTTATCTATCTGATAATGACTCAAAATAATCTACAGAAACATCTGATTCTTTGCAGTCTGTTAGCCAGTGTAGCAACTCTCTCAGGCATTCCCTTTTGACATCACTTCCTGTTTCTGCTCGTGTGAATATCTCAACAACTGTTCATTTCAGTGTCGTGAATTTCTGTTTGCAATTCATCATTAATGTTATCTTTCCAAATATGCACTCAAGTATATCACTTTAATTTAATGTCACGGGTACTTTAATGTTTCACTTTCATTAAGAGCTGAAAATACAAGATTGATGATATGCTGTTTTTCACTAAAACTTTCTTAGAGACAAAGCAAAATATTTTTTGTGTCAAAGAAATGTAACAAAAAAATTAACATTGTTTTTAAGAAATGCATATTGCTGTCAGTCTTTATCAATTAAAACATTCAGTTTGAGTCCAATATCTGTAAAATTGATTAAAATATGGGATAGTTTTGTGCTTGTGAAGCGTGATTAGCTATTGGCAGCCATCTTGAATTCATTGGTTTCACTGCAAAAGGTAATAAGTTGTAGGTGTACATTTGTTCATTACTTACAGAGTTTCAATAGAATTTGTCCATTTGGTAATGGGATATTTTGCCAAAAAAAAAAAAAAACAGGGTTGAGTGCAACGGTGGTGCAGTGGTTTGGTCTGTCGTCTCTCAGCAAGAAGATCACAGAATTGCCTCCTGGCCTGAGTTTGAATGCTCTTGATCAAAACATGCATGCTAGGGACAATTATGTTATCAATAAACCTATGTGTGAAATGTTTTAATTGTTTTTAATTTATTTAAAAAATATTTAATTTATTTAAAAAATACACATATCTTAAAAAATAACATTTTTTAGAGATTTTAATTAAGTTAATTTCAGTGTTCACAGTGTTTTTACAGGAAATCTATACTTGCTAGTTTCTGTGTACTTTAAAGTGCCTGTTACATGCATATTCTTCAAATACAAAAAGTCAAAGAAAACATCTTTATATTTAAGACAGTTGGAATAATACACACGAGTTTACCCATTTTATCGCTTATCTGATATATTTTCTTTTTAATTTGACTCAGCCAAAGTGAAACAGGAAGTGACATCAAGGGGGAACTCTTTAACAAAGAAAACTCTCTGCTCTTTGTTTATTGAAACAATATTATTTAAACTCTGACTCTTCTTCATCTCTCTCTAGTGACTCAAAATAATCTTAAGAAACATTAAATTGCTCTCTACAGTCTGTGTTGTTAGCTGTTGTGGCACTGCTCTTTTCACATTCAGACATTCCCCTTTGACATCACGTCCTGTTATACAGGCAAAAATCTCCACAACTGTTCATCTCAACAACATGAAATTTGTTTTGCAATATTTTGTCAATTACATCTTTTCAAATATTCATTCATATGTAATACAGACATTTGAAGTCACAGGTACTTTAAAATCAAAATTTTACATCACTATACAAAACATCTATTATAAATATAATTTATTCTCTTAAAATGACAACTGTATTGTCTCCACAATGAGATTAAGCAATATAAAAGTTGTTTCATTTTATAACATTGAGCGTAAAAGTAATTCTTAATGTTAAATAACTAGAAAGTGCTGACTCATTGAACACCTATTGACTCATTCAATACCTGACTAATGACAACATTATTTTTGAAGGGTGGTTTTCTGTGAAAAAAAACCCAATGCTGACAAAAAAGTCACTATTTTATCTGTATGTGAACAAAACCTGTAGAGGAAAAATGTTTTGATGTTTTGTAAAAACTTCATCTGTCCATTTGTTTTTAGCAAGAAAATGGTCCAGATAATTATCACATTTTTTCACAGCATCACGTTAAAATGATAGTAATGAGAAATTAACCGTAAGTCATATTCAATTTCTCACCAACCTCACTATTAGTTAGTAATCAAAGTTCGTTATTTTTTTAATCTATTCAATCAATCAATATTTTTTTATTATCAATCATCATTAAAATTATCTAATTTATTAAAAAATATTGATATCTTAAAAAAGATTTTTTTTGAGATTTTAAATACATTTACATATAGAAAATACAGTTGTTGTTTTTTTGTCCCAGTGTGTCTCTAAGATATGTTTTTCTCTAATCTTTCGAATGCAAAAAAAAAAAAAAAAATGCCACACCTTAGCTTTCTTTAACTTTTATTTTCAAAACTGTAGTTGAAGTGTGTTCTAGTCTTATCATACCCCTTATATTATACATTAATTGTTACAGTACATTGGACATTTACTATTTAATTCATAATGTTTTCTTGTCTTAATTAATTTTATATCTCTGATGTAGCGCTTCTGCTGTATTTATGTTCCTAGTCTGATCGCTAGAGGACGGTATAGTCATGAGTGAGCGCAGCTCCAACCTGCTCGCCTGATGATGACTGAGGAAGAAGAGCGGCACACAATGCACAGCAGCACGGCTGACAGACAAGGGTTGTGTCGCCCTCATTTTCACCATTACTTCCCAGGTTCGTGGAAACTTGTGAACGAACAGCAGCGGAGCGGTTCGTTTCTCTTCGTATATATCCACTCTCTGGACTCTGTGAGGTTAAGAGACCGATAAACGACGGGCAGGACGGTTTAACTTCTTCCAAACATTGGATTATTATAAAAGAGGCTGCATGAAGGAGCTGCCCAGCCCAACGGGGGGCTCGAGTCGACCGACACCCTGGAAATCGACACCGAGGCTTTAAAATTCGGGCCTTAGGCTTTATTTTTTTTTTCTTGTTCTAAAGGAAGACTGAAACGATAGTTCCCCTTGATTACGCGGGGTGTTAATATTCGATAGACGATTTACATTTTAAGAATGCCATATGTAATCTTTCTTTAACGTGTACAGGATTTTTGCGGCTGATTTAACAGGCTAACGCTAGCCGCAGCGCTAACGTTACGTCTTTCTTTTGATGTGATGTGAATCCAACCATCGGCCATCAACATCTCGACAGGAGGAGGAAATTTAGCTTTTTACTAGTTAGTTAGCTTCTAGGTTCACTGCTCGGTTTGACAGACATTCTGGATACATTGTAACAATACAGTTAGATCCTTTAATTACTGTCCGAAAAATTTGTAATATTACGCGTTAGCCGTGCTAGCAAAAAGAGCTAATCACTGACCTAACGTCAACAAGCCCGAACTAGACAGCTCTTTAAACTATTAAAATTTAACTTTAGTTGTCAAGATTACCACGTACAAATTTACATTATTACCAAACTATGATTTTAATAATACACTTATTAGTGTAATTAGCTTATTGGTGTTAGCCCAGTAAGGTTTTTATTTTGTAATATATCCTGTTTGATAGCTTCCCCCCCTGTTTACATGTGTTTATCGTCTGTGAATATTAGTCGGGGGGAGAATTGGGTATGTCCTTTTTGTGTTATGATCTGAGTTTGTGTTGGGATTTATTGAAATGACACTAAAGTTTCGCAGAAAGACGGGCGCTGGTGCCAGTAGACTGTTGTCAGAGGACGGTAAATAAGAGCCCCTGCTTCCATTAACGCCGTTTAACGGGGCTCCTGTTGAGGGCCTGTGTTGGAGGTGGCTTTTTTTTTTTTCTTTCTTTTTCTGCGGTTCGGTGCCTTCAACCGGACCGGGAATTAAATAAAGTGCCTTTGGTCCTATTGGAGTCACAAAGGGAGGCGGTGTTCGAGCATGGAGGGCCCGAGCAGAAGCGCTGGACTCAGACATAACCGTCGGTCCCGTTCCCAGCGCGACAGGGAGCGGCGGCGGAGAAGGGTGGACCTGGCCGACGCCATGTCCCTGTCCTCGGGCTCCGACCGAGAGACCCGTGGGACCAACAGCGTCCTCGGTCCTGGTGGAAGGGAGTGTCGGCCCGGATATGGGAGACACAGGCCTCCACGTCGGAGGAAGAGGGAGTCCGTGTCCTGCGAGGAGGACATCATCGATGGCTTCGCTATCGCCAGCTTCATCAGCTTGGAGGCTCTGGAGGTAAAAATATCTCATCATCTGGGGGTTCTGCACTCATCAGCTGTCATTCATCAAACTGCATCCCACACCCCTGTGAACACAGTGATTGATCACTCCTTAATGTAACGTGTCAGGCAGTGGGCACGCTTCTTCACTCTGAATTATTTTTGAGATGTCTGTTTTGATCTTTCAACATCACACCAAATAATACCTTTTATCTTGGAGCCAACGGTGTTAAAAAGGCTGCACATTAAACTCATTAGCTCTGACACCATTTTGGAGAAAGCAATTCAGAATAACCCAAAACCCCAAGGTATCTTTAGTGACAGGTTTTGGAGAACATTTAATTATTCATGCTCTAATTCTGGGAGGTGTTGATGAGCTGCTTAATGGCTCATTAGCAAAGAAAGAAGAATTGAAGTGTGTATTACACATTGGGTTGGTTATGTGTTTAAGTACATATTTGCTCTAGCATTTTATATAATACCTCAGTTTACTTGTATATTCATCATGACCGTGCAGAAAATTTAAATGTTCACACCAATATACATAAAAACAACAAACACTGTATGTTTTACAGTTTTTTTTAATGTAACTAACTTGGTGCTCTGATACCAAAACATTCAACTCTTTCAGGAGATAAGTGCCATGACTTATTACACTTTACACATTTAACTTGATTTAATTAACTTTATTTAGAAATATTGCTACAAAGAAAAATTAATTTGATAAAACATTCAGCTTTTAGCTAATGCTATCATGCTACTTTTGACTACTGCTGTTCTGTTGGGCTTTTAAACTAAATTTAGCAAACATTTAGTTTCTAGCTCATGTTTGTTGCTTTAGCTATCATTTTCCTACACAAAATGCTAGCTGTTTGCTACTTTTCACTTCTAAACAGTGGTGGGCACGGTTCCGCTGATCCGCACATCCGCTATTAGCGGAACTAACTATTTCATTAGCGATTAACGGAC
>JAUBOC010000056.1:19191525-19204868 GCA_032275365.1 Anablepsoides cearensis
CACGCCTCTTTCGGAGCCGCGCAGCTGCTTCATTTATGAACACGCGTGATCTGCCCGGCTTCACATGGGATTTTATGAATGACCCGGGGGGGATTAAATCCGGACTGGTCTGTGCGGCAATAGCGCGGATTTGACTTATGAAAGGGGCTTAAAGGATCAGGACCGGCGTCTTATTGCTGTAAATGATCAAGACGTCTTCTGTTGATTTATTATCAGGTGGTTCGAATGGTGATGCGGCACCATGACGAGCTGAGGCAAAAAGAAGAAAAAGCCAAACGAGACGAGCACGCCAAAATCAGACGAGTTGCCTCTTCGATTGCAAAGGAAGTCCGAGCGTTCTGGAGCAACGTTGAGAAGGTAAACCTCCTGGCTCAACTTTTAGCTTAAAACATTGTTGTAAATTAAAAAGTGGCAACCTTACATTAAAAAAACTAATTTCATTAAAGTTCATGTTTTTACCACATTGTCTCATTTGTATTGTGAGATTTGAAATTTTTCCCCCATTTTCCTCACTCCTCTGTCTCTACAGTCATCAACACACACATAACCTTCTTTAAAAATTATTTCAAAGTACTAGTTTTATGTTTGTTTGTGACTTTATTGAATTGACAAAGTGAAATGTGCCTGTTTTTAAAAGAAGTGCTGTCCTGTTTTCTGTGTGAAGGTGGTGCAGTTCAAGCAGCAGTCCAGACTGGAGGAAAAGCGGAAGAAGGCTTTGGACCTTCAGCTCGACTTCATTGTCGGACAAACTGAAAAGTACTCGAACCTCCTCAGCAAGTCACTCGCACCCGTCAAGCCTCTTGAGACCACCACTTCTCCCCAAAAAACCGTTCCCCCTTCCGTCGACGAAGAAGGTAAAAGGTTTTTCCTTTAAGCGTCGTCTCTTATAGTCCTTTCTGTCAACACGTTAGGAGAGCTTTCAGAGCCGATTCAATGGGTCAGACAGAAATGCTGTCATAGCAACGCACCAGCCACTGAAACTCCCTAAGCACACGCGGAGGTAAAACGCTTCATAGAAACAAAAAGCTGTTCATCCCTGTCAAGGTCACTGCTCCTTTGATTTATGTTTTCAAAGTTGTGTGAAATCTTCCCCCTTGACTACCTGAGAGCAGATCTTTTGTTTAAAAACGAGCCTAGGAATTACAGAGCAGAGAGAAGTAATGTGTCCAGAGCTCTGAGCCTAATGCTGCGTGGCGCCCATCAGGCTGGAGAGTCGTCAAACCTGTGAGACCAGTCTGCTGCACGTGTCATCAGTGACATTTGATTTCAAACGTGTGGAGGCGAGCGCTGAATCCAGTTTATTTTCCTCCTCAGAAAAGAAGCAGAGCTGACCATGTTGTTCTTTTTTTTTTTAATGAGGGTTAAAAAAAAACATCATCTCTTTCTGCAGACAGAGACTTTGAGCCTCCTTGTGAGGAGGAGGATGATGAAGAGACCATAGAGGTTGAGGAGCAGCAGGAGGGCAATGATGCAGAGAGTCATCAGAGGGAGATTGAGCTGCTGAAGGAAGAGGGCCTGCTGCCTCTGGACCAGCTGCTCAGCACGCTCAAACTGCCACCTCCAGAGGTACCACCACTCTGTCAAATTACTCACAAACAAGAACGAGTTAAAGTATCCAGCTTTTAATCCACAACTTTTTACTTTAGAATACAGTTTATTACATGTTTATTACACACATGTATGTCAGGATGATGCTCTAGTTGCCGTGGTTTGTTTAAATACTGTTGCTGACTGCAGATGTTTCTGTACTCGCTGGTTGAAATGTAGGACTCTGGCTCTGAGGAGGAATGCTCAAATGAATCATCTTCATCAGAGGAAGAGGGGGAAGAAGACAGAGAATTCACAGCCAATGAAGAGGATGGTAAGAATAATTCAAGATGTTTAAAAAGTTTTACACTTTGACATTAATCATTTTACTGTTGTATTTTTTTAAGCTCTGAAATTAACTAGTTCCCTGCTCTTATTTTCTATTTATTCATTTCAGCTGAGGATGAGGAGGACACCATCGCAGCTCAGGAGAAGGTTGAAGGGAATGTCAATCATGCTGAGGAACTGGATGATTTGGCCAAAGAAGGTAAGTGTCTTTTCTTTCCTTTCTTTTTTTTTATACATACTTTTTTTTACATTTCTGCTCATCTTTCAGGCGATATGAGTCTCGAAGATCTCCTGGAGAAGTACAAAGGAGCGTATGCGTCAGACTTTGAGGCTCCTTCTGCTTCTGGCTCCAAAGTGAGCTCTGAATCTGAGGTGTCTGGGGACGAAGAGGTGGAGAACGAAGAAGATGAGAGCGACGTGGAAAGCAACACTTCTTCCTCAGGTACCAACGCGCTCCGAGAATCAAAAATCATCTCATTTGAGTTGATCTGGTTTCTTTAAAGACAAAGATGTGGGAACTTTGGGGTCACGTGTTTGAACTCCTTTAAGATTCTGCAGGAGACAGCGCAGAGGATGAGGAGACTGAGATTGATGAAGATGATGATGAGTGTGGAGACGAAGGGATGGAGCTTCTGCTGAAAGAGGGAGACCACAGCCCTCCTTCCTCCGGCTCACGGCCAAAGAAGGAGATCAGCCATATTGCTGCGACAGCAGAGAGTCTGCAGCCTAAAGGCTACACTCTGGCTACGACCAAGGTCGGGTTTAAACATTAAGAACATCTTTTTATATCTTTTATTTGTATCTTTCTAAATTTACTTTTCTTTTCCCAACAATAGGTAAAGACACCCATCCCGTTCCTGCTTCACGGCACGTTACGAGAATACCAACACATCGGGCTGGACTGGCTGGTCACCATGTATGAGAAAAAACTGAACGGGATCCTCGCAGATGAGATGGGTTTGGGTAAAACCATCCAGACTATCGCTCTGTTAGCTCACCTGGCTTGTGAAAAAGGTAACAGATGTGAAACTTTTAGTGAAATTTCTAAGATTCACATTAAGATTCTGATGTTTATTTATTTATTGTTTGTTTTTTTGTAGGGAACTGGGGTCCTCATCTCATCATTGTTCCCACCAGCGTGATGCTAAACTGGGAGATGGAGCTGAAGCGCTGGTGTCCAGGGTTTAAAATCCTCACCTACTTTGGCAGTCAGAAGGAGAGAAAATTAAAGAGACAGGTAAAAATACATTTATCTTCTGACACTAGTTAAACTTCAGTAAATTAATGTGGATTGTAGTGGTAAAAGTGAACATTTCTAAGGAGAAACAGATTTTAGTTTTTATGGTTTTCTACAATAGATGAGAAACAGAAAAATTAAGTCCAGTTGGTTTCACCCTCTCCCATTTCTTCTCTCAGGGTTGGACGAAACCTAATGCTTTCCACGTGTGCATCACATCATACAAGCTGGTTCTGCAGGATCACCAGGCCTTCAGACGAAAGTCGTGGCGTTATCTGATCCTCGACGAGGCTCAGAACATCAAGAACTTCAAGTCCCAGCGCTGGCAGAGCCTGTTGAACTTTAACAGGTCTGTAAAACCTCAACAGATTCACCCAAGTGGGAATGACAATTTTTTTGTGTGAAAGAAAGTTTAGGATGAGTCTAGAAACTAAAGGTCAGTACAGATCCAGCTGTTGTCTTTCAACTATTGGTCTTTTTTTACTTAAAAAATCCTCTAGTTTTAAACAGTTTACCTTTTTTTTCTTTAATGAAAATAAGCTTTTGTCAGCTAATAGTTAGAACTGTTTGTTCTTTCCAGAACGGCTGAAATGAGAGTAACTCGCCATCATTTGGCTGGAGGTTTAGCTCCAGCTGGTGGTAGTTTCTCACTCAGACAGGGCTCTGTGCTCAGCAGGAGGTGCTTACAGTTTTATCATGTACAGTCGTTCACTCCAGGATCTTCTCTGCAGATCTACAGGAAGCAGATGGAGAGGAAAAGTGAGCACCTGTGTGCACATTAGATGCAACTTTAATGAAAAATCAAAGGCATTCTTCTGTTTGCTAAGGTGGAATATCTGCAGCGGCCATCTTGAGTCAAAACAAACTAAAGTTTATCCATTAGAGCTGTATGACTATTTAGAGTTTCAATAAACACACACCAGGCAATAACTAATGTTGAGGAGGAAACTGTTGTTCAGAAGATATAAGGTCTCTGGAGTTGGAATGAGGTCGGATCATTTTCTGATTTATACTCTGAGGTGATGTTTCTCTTTCTGGTGGTTGTTCAGAGTCAGAGCTGCAGAAGTCTGGACCATCTGCAGGCGAAAGGACAGAAACAGGCAGATGCTGAAATGATAAAAGCTGCACCGATCCAGTCTTGAAGTGATTAAAGAATGAGATTTTTTTCACTCAGCAGTCAAATAGAACTAGAAATTAAAAATGTGACTTTAATTGTTTATATTTAAAAAAATATTTCTAATAAATCTGTCTTTAAGTGCTAAAATTGCACATTATTTGCCCAAAACATTAAATAGGAAGTAATCTGCAACAGTTGTTAAATTCTAAAATAAAACATTTTACCATCTACCCCTCGCAGCCACCGGCGCCTGCTGCTGACAGGAACTCCTCTGCAGAACAGCCTGATGGAGCTCTGGTCCCTCATGCACTTCCTCATGCCCCACGTCTTCCAGTCCCACCGCGAGTTCAAGGAGTGGTTCTCCAACCCGCTCACGGGGATGATCGAGGGCAGCCAGGAGTACAACGAGGGCCTGGTCAAGAGGCTCCACAAGGTGCTGAGGCCCTTCCTGCTCAGGAGGATCAAGGTCGACGTCGAGAAGCAGATGCCAAAGAAATACGAGCACGTGGTGCGCTGCCGGCTCTCCAAGAGGCAGAGGTTCCTCTACGACGACTTCATGGCACAAGCCTCGTGAGTAGAGAAATTATAGCTCAATGACACAGTAAGCAATGTTTTTATATAATTCAACATAAGACTGCAACAATTAGTCATTATAAAAATTAGTTGACGCAGCATTTTACTGTTGGCGCGTCAAATTATTTCCCCGTGTAAATGTTCATTTGTAACGGCAATACATGAACTGCTGGAGCAGGAGGTGTGCCCGCAGGAAGTAGATTAATCGTTTACTAATTTACACATTGAAAAAATAATCACAGATTAGTTGGCAATCAAAATAGTCATTAGTTGCAGTCCTAATTTTAACAATTATAGCACCTTTTAATATATATCAGTTGAAATTATTGAAGTTTTTATGATTTGGTTGATTATGGTATATTTTCTAGTTATGTAAAAGCCTCATAATGATATATTACCTGTAAAATTTCAAATACAATTTGATAAGAGTATGTATAATTTTAAGGGAAAAAAGATCTTTAAAAATCCTCCATTTCCGATGTGTTTAAAAGAACCATGTACTTCAGTTCAACGATAAGTTTATGGAATAGTCCTGATGATGATATTAAAATTTCCAGAATGATTTATAGGTTTAAAAGGATGATAAAAGTTAGTTTATTGAAAAAATATGATACTAAGTAGTATGTATCAACATAAATTGTTGTTCAAACAACAAGGGAAGGACCTGGTGCTGTTTTTGTTTTTGTAAAACTTTTGTACTGCTTGAATTTAGTTTTGGAAAAGAAAAGGGCAGGCTCTTTCATTTCATTTTTAACTTTTTTTTTTTTATATAGTTTTTTCTTTTGTTTTAATGAATGAATAAACAAATAATAATAAAAAACTTTACTACAGTTTATATGCATTTATAATTATGGGCTTGTTTTCTGTCTGGTTCACAGAACTCGGGAGACACTGGCCAGTGGTCACTTCATGTCTGTGATTAACATCCTCATGCAGCTCCGTAAAGTATGCAACCACCCCAACCTGTTTGACCCACGACCCATACAGTCTCCCTTCATCACGCAGCGCATCGTCTTCCACACGGCCTCTCTGGCGCAGGAGGCTCTGGAGTTCCCTCCTCTGAAGGTGAGCTGAAAGAAAACCGAAGCTTCAGTTTCATCATGAAATCATTCCTGACAAACATTTCCTCCATTTCCTCCTGTTTGTTTTTGTTTTCTCTCAGCGCTGCGACCTTTCCATGTTTGACCTCGTGGGTTTGGAGAGCCGTGTGTCTCGTTACCAGGCAGACGTGTTCCTGCCGCGGCACAAGGTCAGTCGCCAGCTTATCCAGGAGATTATGGAGTCCCCAGAACCCCCTCCAAGACCCAAACCCATCCGCATGAAGGTCAACAGGTACAAGCTGCAGCTAATACAACTTTTTTTTTTCTCTCTGCTGGGAAATAAGTCAGCTTAGTCATCGGTTTAAACTCAGAATTCTGAATGTCTGGACTTGTTTATGAATTTTATCTTTTATTTTTAAATCTTTTAGGTTATTAAGAGTAAAACTTCACTGAGTTTGATTTTAGTTTTTTAAAACAAACGTTTTTACTTCAGGATGTTCCAGCCGCCTCCCAAAGGTGACAATCGGTCCGTTCTGCTAATGAACAAACCCACCTGCTCAGTTCCTCCTGCAGCTCAGACCCCCAAACCTCCTCCAGTCACTGAGGTCACCTCAGCTCCTGCACCTCCTCCTACTCCTCCTGCTCCTGCAGTTCAGCAAGGCAAGTGGAGGAAAATAAAACTATATAAACATCAACAGATTTCAGGAAGGGAAAGACTTGAACATATAAATCTGTATATTTAAAACAATTCTTTGTCTCGTTTGTAGTTGTGTGTTCGGTGACCCCCACACCTCCACCTCGACCCCCAATGAATCCCGCTCCTCAGACTGCAGTGAGATCCAGCGCTCCGAAACCAGTGCTGACTGTACGACCCCCCATCGCTCCTGTTGCAGCCAGTGTTCCAGTTCACCAGAGTCCACACCCCAGCACCGTCATGCCCCAGAGGGTTTTACTAAGTCCCGACATGCAAGCAAGGCTGCCTTGTCAGTAGCTCTGTTTAAGTAAAGGTTTTGATGAAGACTGGCCTCGCATGAGTTTTCTAACCGTCGTCTTTCTTCCTCAGCTGGTGAGGTGGTGAGCATCGCCCAGCTGGCTTCTTTGGCAGGTCGGCCGGTGTCGTCCTGTCAGGGCAGCAAACCCGTCACTTTCCAGCTTCAAGGCAACAAACTGACTCTGTCTGGAGCTCAGATCCACCAAGTCCCAGCTGCAGCGCCGCGTCCAGTACAAGGTTGGTCACCCTGTGGTTCCTAAAGTCTGGGCCTGGAGCCCAATCTGGGTCATGAAACATCAAGTAGAAGTTAAAATGTTCTTATACTAAGTTTAGTTAAGTTTTGCTCACGTATTTCCCTGAATTATAAACCTGAACACAAAGACGTTTTGATCAGACTCCCTGTTTTGTCTTGCAGGTAATGTGATGCACCTGGTCTCCGGCGGCATCCAGCATCACCTCATCAGCCAGCCGGCCCAGCTGAGTGTTCAGACAACAGCTAACACACCTGCTGCTGCTCCCTGTGCAAACAAGCTGCCACTCGGTGCCTCACCTCAAGGTATTTTACAGATTACTGGTTTCTTCACAACTTTTCTCAGCAGAGCTCAGCGTCAGATTCAGACAGATTTTCTGATTGGTTATCCTGTTTAATTTCAGTCCCGTCGCCCATGGTCAACAGCCCTGGGGTGGTGAAGATCGTCGTGCGTCAGTCAACAGGCAAGGAGGGTGGGCCCGTGCCCACGCTGGCTGTGGCTCCTTCCCCGCGTGTTGCTCCTCAGGCGCCATCCCCCTCCCTTCATCCCCACGCCAACACTACACCTGTGAGGAGCACAGCTCCCATACAGATTGCCCCACGCACCCCCGGCCCTGCCACTGCCCACTACACCATAGCTCCTCTGAGACACCCGAGCTCAACCCCAAACCAGCCCCAGACCCCGCACCCTGTCCTCAAAGTAGTTCAGCAGCCTCCACCCAGCACTGAGCAGCCAGGTGAGCGTGCACGCTTCAGCTGACAGCAGGTCTGCAAGCAGAGCTCCAGAAAATCACCTCCTAGAAAAAAAACTGTTCCAGCTTTTTAAAATCTGAAAACATGTCTGTTGGGTTTTATATTAGACCAAAACAAAAGAGTTTTTATTAAGCTGTGCTTTCTTATTTCCAGCTCAGGCAACTTCCTCGCCGTCTGTGTCCAAATCCTCAGTGGCACCACGGGACAGCAGCAGCACTCAAACACCCGTTTCCACAAAGTCAAAGCCCAGTGTGCGTCCAAAACCCCTTCCTCCAGCCAGGAGACTCCCTCGTCCACCTCCACGCTCTCCTTTCCATTTGGTAAGTCTGCTCATATTTACAAACCTCGACTTAAAGCTTCAAATCTAAAAATACAGTCGTGACAAGTTGAACCAAATGAGTTTTGGAGTCACGCTCCAAAAAAGAAGACTTGACTTCATGACTTTAAAGCAAAAACCAGGTGTTGATTGTTTAAACAGAGACTTCTGTAGCTGCAAAGTTGCTGGATTAAATATAATTCATACATCTGACTTTAATTTTAAATCTCAAACATGATCTTTGCTTCTCTCTCTGCATTAACAGTCGTGGCTGGCCGACAGCGTCAGAGATCAAGGCAACAGCCGACTGGACCTCATCTTTGGAGTCAACGAGCGTCGCTGCGGGGCGAAGCCCGCGTACGGCAGAGAGGTTCTGGACTTCCTGACTTTCCTCCCTGGTCCTCATCCATCTCCAGCAGCTCTGAAGCCTGAGGGAGAGTGGGGTCGCTCGGGCCACAGCAGCTGTTTGTACGCTCAGCGGCAAAACAAGGATGACTTCTGGGTCCAGAGTCCTACTTTAAGAGAGGCCATCAACAGCATCGAGGAACGTCTGAAGCTCCTCAATGAAATAATAGAGCGGTAAATCATTTGTTACTGACACACAAGATCATAACCAAGACTAAAGATTTGTAAGCTAACTTTTTTTTTTTGTTATAGATTTGTGTTTGCGATTCCTCCAGTGGAGGCTCCTCCCATCTCCATGCACTGCTGCCACCCGCCTCCATCTTTGAGTCACAAACAGGCCGTCTTCTCCTCCACGCTGTCGGCTCAAGTGGCTCCGCTCACTCGCAGCCTCCATCACATCCAGTGCAACATGAGGACTCAGTTCCCCGACCTTAGGCTCATACAGTATGACTGTGGTGAGTCAGGATGGATTGTTATTTCTGCGTGTTTACCAAGAGAAGAGGAGAAGCTGCTCTGCTTCATTATTCTCCTGTTTGCAGGTAAACTTCAGACTCTCCACACTTTACTGCGGAAGCTGAAGTCTGGAGGCCACAGAGTCCTGATCTTCACTCAGATGACGCGCATGTTGGACGTGCTGGAGCAGTTCCTGAACTACCACGGGCACATCTACCTCAGACTGGATGGCAGCACCCGTGTGGAGCAGAGACAGGTCTGAACTGTCAATTCACACGTGAAGAAAGAGATAAAACAGACAACTTTGTCCTGCCCTGGTGCTTAATGTCCACCTTCACCCACAGGCCCTTATGGAGCGCTTCAACGCAGATCGACGCATCTTCTGCTTCATTCTGTCAACCCGCAGTGGGGGTGTGGGGGTGAACCTGACCGGGGCCGACACGGTCGTCTTCTACGACAGTGACTGGAATCCCACCATGGATGCACAAGCCCAGGATCGCTGCCACCGCATCGGCCAGACCCGAGACGTCCACATCTACAGGTGACTCATTTAATGCCTGAATCACTCAAATCTGAATACATGATTTCACGTTCATCCAGTTTGTTTGGATTGAAAACAGTAAAGGTGTTGTTGAAGAGGCATTTTATAGAAATAATACAAAACAAGAAGTTATTGTCTTTATGGCTGCAGTTCTACATATTTACTGATAACTTCCTGTCTAGTTTTTCTGCACAGAAAGTGTTGGAGATCAGATCTGTCTGGAAAAACATATACAAAAGCCAGCAGCTGATGGAAAATGTGCTGGAAAAATATAAACTGCTAATTTTTTCTGTGTTTTTAAAAGAGATATGATGGAAACAATGAGTCAGGAAATGGTTGAATGATGATTTTTTTTTTTCCTACATTTAGATTAATCAGCGAGCGCACAGTGGAAGAAAACATTCTGAAGAAAGCCAACCAGAAAAGGATGCTGGGAGATATGGCGATCGAAGGCGGAAACTTCACCACAGCTTTCTTCAAGCAGGTATGGTTTTTCCCACTCAGTCAGTCAGAATAAAATGAATCACTGGGTTTAAGTAAACAAACGTGTGGGTGAGAGCTTGTTGATGCACCATCCACTGCAGATCCTGTTGAACCTGACCTGTTTTGTTGCTGAGGGTACCAAAAAAACAACCTTTTACTGAGAATTAGCCTGGATAGTCATAATTTTACATCTAATAAACTGTCTTTTAGCAAACGATCCGTGAGCTGTTTGACGTCAACGACGGGGAGAAGCGGGAGGTGGCGGTGGAGCTGTCTGTGCCTCAGGCTGAAGATGAAGAAGGTGTCAACAAGCAGAGCACCACCATTTTGGAGCAGGTTAGAAACAGATATTTTGTCTTATTTTAGCTTTTTCCTCAACATGTCAACCACAACCCGAGAACCGAATCAATCCTGGAAATGTTTCAGGCGCTGTGTCGAGCTGAGGACGAGGAGGACATCGTGGCAGCCTCTCAGGCCAAAGCAGAGCAGGTGGCGGAGCTGGCAGAGTTTAACGAGAACATCCCGCTGGATGACGGAGGGGAGCAGGAGGAGGTGGAGGAGCTCTCCAAGGCTGAGCAGGAAATAGCTGCTCTGGTGGAACAGGTGAGTGATAAACGCAGGTATATAAAAATAACTCCTGATGCTCAAAGTAAACACGCTTTTCCCTCCTCATCTTCAGCTCACTCCCATCGAACGCTACGCCATGAACTTCCTGGAAGCCTCTTTAGAAGACGTTTGCAAAGAGGAGCTGAAGCAGGCTGAGGTAAGTTCTCACCCTTTTATCAAAATATAAAAATAAATGTATTTTTAATCTGTGAATCAAATTTATATTTTGTTACTTTATGATTTAGGAGCAGGTGGAAGCTGCCAGAAAAGGCCTGGACCAGGCCAAGGAGGAGGGGCTTATGCTCCACCCCGCCTCTGACGAAGATGACGACGACTTCCTGTCGACGCCGGCTTCCTCTGAACCCACTCAGCCAGCTCCTGCCCGGCGTGGACGCAAACCCAAGGACAAGACGCTCACCTCCACGAGGACCAGCGGTCGACTCCGTGGAGCATCGCCGGAACCCGAGCCTGAGCCCTCAACGCCAAGAGAAGTTCCCGAGAGACTCCGGCGAGGACGAGGAGCTGCCAAAGACGCTGCCGTCGCATCTCCAGCCACGTCCCGAACGGATCTGAAAAACCTAAACAGACCTCAGGAGCCCATCAGAGACCAAACCACAAAGACCAGGACTCAACCGAGCCGCTCCCATCTCGGCCCCTCGCCTTCATCTCCTGCGAGCTCCTCCTCTGCAGGGAAACAGCCAGGCGAGGAGGAGAAAGAGAGGAGGATGTCCGAGTCTTCATTAGACTCCAGCTGTGCAGCGGACCATCTGAACAGAGACGACGACGGTAAAGACCACAGCCCCATGTCACCCCCCTCCACCTCCCGGTCACCTCGGAAGCGCCAGTCAGCTGACGATGAGGTGCTCCGGGGCCTGACCGACGACTCCCCGTCTGCAAAAGTCCTGCGGAAACTTCCAGGGAGGCTGGTCACCGTGGTGGAGGAGAAGGAGCCACGGAGGAGGAGACTGAGAGGAAGTGGAACTGGATGTTCCTCCGAGGAGGCGACACCCGAGGAAAATGCTGCTGAAGCTGCAGACGAGCCAAACAGAGATCACTTTACGCTAAGTCCAGACGAAAAGACTAAAGTCACCCCTCAGGACCAGGACTCCACCCCGAGTTCATCTGTGCACCTGCAGCCGGTCCGAGGCTACCCTCCATACTCCCCTCCGCACCTCTCCCCTGACATGCCCGTCCTCAGGAACCTTCCTGTGCGACGCAGGCTGGAAACAGAGTCTCGTCTGGCCGCTCAGCTCGGAGAGCAGCAGCAGCTTCTGGGTCGAGGAAGAGGAGCGACTCAACTGAAGAAAACTGAAACGACTCCAGGCAAAGACGCCACTGCAGCTTCCACAGAGTCCGTCAATTTTCCTCCTACCCCTGTAAAAAGGAAAAGGGGCCGGCCCCCTAAAATTGTTTCTGCTCCGCCCACATCACAGAGCGAGGACGGGAACCTCCCTCAGTCACCGAAACGCAAGAGGGGTCGTCCCCGTAAGGACTCTACAGTTACAGCCGATACCTCTGGTGAAGTACAGACTTCTGGTACAACTGCAGAACTAAAAGTCCCACCAGAATCCCCAACAAGTCCGGACTCTCAGTCCACCAGAGCTGAGCAAACACCAGCTGAGGCTCCAGATCCAGCTCAGACCTCTGTGACAAACGCAGATCAAACTTCTCCATCAGCTGATCCTGTTTCTCCCTCAGCAGCAGCATCCATCCATGTTAGTTCTGCTCCAGATCTGAGCCTGAACCCACCTCCTGCCCCTCAGCCCACATCTGCCACAGCTCCACCCGTCTCATCAACATCTGAGACCCAAACATCCACCATATCCACAGCTGCTGCAGAGGCAAACTCCTCTGCTTCCACTACTGTGAAATCAACAGAACCGGACTCTGACAAACCCACAACAGATCCCCCCTCAGCAGAGAAAACACTTCCATCAGCAGCAACAGTAACCGCCACTACAACAGAAAGTTTCACCACTACAGAAGAATCAGAAGCTCCTGCTGCACCAGCTTCAACTTCCGCTCCACCTGCCGGCCAGGAGAAAGCAGCTACAACAAACCCGACTCTGAGTCCAGAACAAAGAGCCCAGGAAAACCCAACAAACATCACAACTCCAGTAAAAACAGCCCAGACAAGTCCGTCAGACCCCAACCAAGCTTCTGATGCACCTTCTGCTCAAACCACAGCCCTGATCCAATCAGTCTCAGCAGAACCACAAGCTCAGGTACCACCAGAGTCTGAAAAGTCTCTAATAGAACCTGCTGCTCCACCCAGTCCAACCACATCAGCTCCAACACAGGAAGTCAACCTAACTACATCTACACCTGCCACAGCTGCAGAGACGACCAGCGAGATCCCAACGTTAGGAACCACTTCTACAGAACCTCCTTCAGAGGCTACAACTTCTACAGAACCTCCTTCAGAAGCTACAACTTCTACAGAACTTCCTTCAGAGGCTACAACTTCTACAGAACCTCCTTCAGAAGCTACAACTTCTACAGAACCTCCTTTAGAAGATAAAACTTCTACAGAACCTCCTTTAGAAGATAAAACTTCTACAGAACCTCCTTCAGAGGCTACAACTTCTACAGAACCTCCTTCAGAGGCTACAACTTCTACAGAACCTCCTTCAGAGGCTACAACTTCTACAGAACTTCCTTCAGAGGCTACAACTTCTACAGAACTTCCTTCAGAGGCTACAA
>JAUBOC010000056.1:19232219-19244156 GCA_032275365.1 Anablepsoides cearensis
GAAAGTGTGGTCCTAATATGGCAGGGCGGTCTCAAGAAGGTAACAAATACAAGAATGTGTGTGTGTGTGTGTGTGTGTGTGTGTGTGTTGGGGTCCAGAGGCGTTTGCTGCCTGGCTGAATGTGGGAAAGTTCGGTTGTGGTGGCAGCATCCATCGAAGCGTCACATGAGCTTCAGATTTGTGTGTTTGAGTCGAGGCTGCAGGCTGAAGGACTAAAAATAAAACTCGCTCTGAATGGATGAAAAGAGAGAATAAACAACTCATAAGATCATTATCTTAAACTTATTTTAACACAGTTTGTGGGGTTTTTTTATATCTTATGTTTTTTTTTGTTCTAATTTATCCCACATATTTATAAACTGGGATTAAAACAGCTGTGAAAAATAACTCTTTGAAAATTTTTTTTTTGTTTCTTTCTGATAGCGACTCAAAATAATCTAAAACATCAGATTCCTCTCCACAGTCTGGGCTGTTGAGCATTTCAGCTTGGCTCTGTTTTCATGTAGACAGTCCCCTTTGACATCACTTCCTGTTACTTCACATTCAAATATCTCAACAACTGTTCATCTCTGCAGCATGAAAATTATTTTGTAAAATGTTCTCAGTGTTATCTTTCCAAAAATGCATTTGTTTTATTACAAAAATGTTGATGTCACAGGCACTTTAATGACAAAATCATATTCTCTCCCAGGAGGTTCTGGTTGAACTTGCAGAGTTTTGTTTCCAGGACAAAGTTGAGGTTCTGGGGGTGAATCCGGAATGAGCCCGGCTATTTTTTTGTTGTTTTCGGCTGAGAAAAAGCTGAAGGGATTTAGAGCTGGACTAAAAGGAAGCCTCTCTGGAGAGCCGAACCTCCAAACTTTAGCTGCTGTGAACAGAATTCTGATCAGTTTCATCCTCCGGGTCGTGTAGAAAGTCTCACGCTGAGTTCTGCTCTGTGGGATTACTGAGGAGGATCAGAACCAGGGCGGAACATCAGAACCAGGACAGAACATTGAGTCCGTCTGCAGATGATGTGGTGGGAAAAAAAGAAAAAATCCAACAACCTTCTCTGTTGGCTAAAGCTCAGTTTGATAGATGTTGGGCTGAAGTTTTGTGTGGTAGTAGCTGAGCGTCGTCCCTGTCACGTCCTCTGAGTGCAGATGAGTGTGTTTATGTGATGAAGATGAGGATGCAGATCCAGTTCTCTGTGGCTCCACTTTAACATCGTTTGTCTCTAAACCTGCCCTGTCGCTGCAACACCTGCTGCCATGGCAACCAGCAACACCCCCATCCCCTCAGCACCACCACGGTTAGCATTAAAGAGAGGCATGCTGGGTAATTTGACTTCACCTGGAACAAATCTCTTGGGGGAACTATTTTTTTTTTGTCCTTGAATCGTTTTCTTTCCTCATCATCCAGCAGTGCTGCTGCCTGAGGTGGTCTGAATAAATTATTCACTGTAACAGAGCTGTTTTTACTTTAATAAGCATAAATACAGTCAAAGTACAATAAATCCTCTCACTTAAAAGACCAGTTTGATAAATATTTATTATTCAAACTCCTCAACAGAGATGAACACTTGATGGTTGTATCGTCAGAGGACAGAAACAACTAACTGTTTGTATTTCTCTGGACTTCGGCTGCTTTTTCGTTTTCAATCACATAAACCGTCTAACTCTGACCTACAAATCATTAAAAACGGCTTTAAAACTGAAAGGATGAGTCCCTAACAAATAATTAACCAGATTTAAATTAAACTTAAGCTCTTTGTAACCAGCAGTCTTCAGTTGAATCTATGAAAAATACAAAAAAATAATAATAGTTACACAATTTGACAGACAAAACGTATTTTAAACTATAAAAACCATTAGCTGAAAAGCCAGTATCAGTGGATCCCAAACCTTTCAGCTTCTGACTTACAAATTAACCAAATTACTACAAATAAAAAGTATTTTTCTCCATCTTTCTGAAATTAAATTGTATAAAGTCACAAAACTGATTTTATGTCACATTCAGCAATTTTATTTTATGTTTTTAAAAATTCTTTATGCTTTTACAGCTGTTTGCTGGAAACTCTTAATTTTCTGGTGCATTTTATTAGAAAACATCTCATCCAGCAGTTACTCAGGCTAATTTTAGTCAAAATTCACTGAATATTTTGCTGATTCTGCCACAGATTTGATGTGCAGCTGTGCACACAGAGAGCTCCAGGATCATTAATTTGTCTTTCTACTGCAGAAATCCTTCAAATATCTTATAAAAATATGGATAGATAAAATTCTGCAACAACCTTTTTATGTTGTCATCATTTAAATATAATTCAGGTTTGGTCAAAGTGACGAGGAGTCACAGTAAATTAAGTTTTTAGGCTATGAAAACATAGAGTGAGGTTCAGGCCAAACCTTTGCAGTAGAGAATCAACAGAATCCTTTATAAAACACATTTAAAACACTCTTTTCTTGTCTTCAGAGTTCACCTCAGGTCAGTGAATATCTAACTGCTCTCATGCATCCAGCAGTGCTGCAGCTTCATTCTGCTGCAGCTGCAGCTTTAAAACTGTTAAAAACACATCCCTGTCCCTCAGGGTGCCGGTGGGTCAGAGTCTTATTGCCTCCTGCTGGTAACAGAGAACATAACAGTTCAGACTGAAGACCACCAAATCAGGACCAGAGAACCTGAACAGGTAGCCTGTTGGATTAGGACAAAGGGTTTCTGTCATGATGCACACAGAAGCAGAACATTGTCGCCCTGCTGCGTTTGTCTTCGGCTGCTAGCTCTTTAATCTGAACAGGTTCTGGCTTAAAAAGCTGCTTTTGATGAGAAGCAAATCTGAGTCCAGCATCTTTGGACCAATCAATCAATCAATATCTCTGGCTTTCTCTTTTTATGACGCCATAAAAACAAAACTTTAACATTCTTCTGCGGTCCGGTCTGTTGACAGAACCGGCTGCTGATTGAGACAGAGAAAGGACCAGATAGTCAGGTCGCGTTCCTCCTCCTTCCATTCTGCTTCTGCCTGGAAACAGGTGCTTTACCACCTGTCAGCGGGGGGATGTGGAAGAAAAGGCTGCAGTTCTACAGGACTAGAGCGTCCCGCTGGAACGGCATGGTTCTGTAAGTCCATTCGGGCCTCAGTGGGGTTTTCAGAACAGTGTTTTAGTGATTACAGGATGTCAGGTGGGGTACACCTGAGTGATTCTTCTTCTCTGTTGGACGGCGTTCACCTGTGTTCTTCACCTAATTCATTTTGACTTTAAAAACTTATTTTTATGTAAAAACATCAGCACAGCTATATTTACAAGCAACAAGCAAAACTAAAGAAAAGGCATTTTTGGCAAAAATGTTTTCTGAACAAGCTGAAACTGATGTTTTAAAGCTAAAAGAAGCTACACACTAGTTAAAAGTTAAAAAGGCAAAATACTAACTATAACCAAAAAGTAGCAAAATGCTAACTTCAAGTTAAAAGTAGCAAAATTGTAACTAGATGACTTAGTAGCCAAACTATAGCTAAAAGTAGAAAAAGGCTTTCTAAAAGCTAAAAGTGGTAAAACTGTAATTAAATGCTATAAATAGCAAAAAATAAGAAAGTATAAATAAGTCCCTAAACGTTTATGCAATGAAAAGCTAAAGGTAGCAAAACCAGAACTAGAAGATTTAGTATCAAAGTAGAAAAAGAAGCTAAAAGTAGCAAAAATGTAGTTAGCAGCTAGAAATAACAAGATTATAGATATAGTCTACAAGTAGCAAATGGCTGGCTAAAAATAGCAAAACTGTAACTGGAAATAGTAAAACTAGCTAAAAGCAAAAAGTTGTTAAAAAGGCTAGCTAGAACTAAAAGTAGGAAACTGGGTTTTGTTTGGTGCTGATTTGGGTTTTTTGAAGGATAAGCTTTGGTTCAAGTCTTCTGAAGTGGGGTTCAGTAGAACAATCAGAGCAATTAATATCTTACCTGCTGTAGATAGCTCTTTGATTGACCTCAGTGTGGAGAAATATAGTTTAGTTCTGACCAGATTAATGAGCTACTGACCAGAATGGTTCACTGCTATTTATATTAAATTCTGACCTTGTGCAAATATCTATGTGCAACAGGTAAGATATTAACTGTTGCTTCAACAAATCTAAATAATTATGATAAAAAATGTGAGCAGATTATACCAACAATTATGTACATTTTGGTTTCTTTTTGAAACAGGAGCTAATTTTTCCAGTTTATTATCAACATTGTGTTTTGACTTCTTTACATATTTGTAGCTTCAGGCTTAAAACGTAAAATTTTCATTCAGGAGCATACCTCTAAAGACAATAAATGGCTTTGTTGTAGGCAACACTCAGGCTCATCAGTCTGTGTGCAATTTATGCACAACACAGTCGTTGCATACCTGTGTGTGTTCATACCGCAGGTTCTCTTGTGTTGAAATAACAAAAACAAGTTTGGTCACTTGGAAAGTGCCAAGAATGGTGAAAGTAAACAGGATGTGTTCAAAAATATTTGAGATTTTTGAGTCAAAAACACTCTTACAGAGTCAGGATGTTCCCCAGTTGAGTTTAGATATTGTTTTAAGATTTTAGCTACACCTGTGTAGTCCAGGTATCTGGGCGTCTTGTTCCTGAGTGATGACAGGATGGAGACAGATGGACGTGTTTGGGTGTTGTCTTTAGAAATGAGGGCGTTGGTCCGGTCAGTTGTAGTGAAGAAAGAGTTGAGACTAAGGTTCTGGATTTACTGGTCCAGCTACCTTCCAAACCCTACCTGTGGGCATGAGGTCTGGATCATACCTGAAGCTGAAACAAATAATTAAGTTCAGACCTATTTAAATTACAGCGAGTTTACCGGATCATACCTCCACCTCTTTAGGCTCTCTTCCACCTGCTCCCTACTCTCACTACAGATGTCTGACCTAATCTCTCAACTCTAAAACCACAGAGCTGATGCCTGACGTAATCCCTGCCGCACCTTGAACCCATCAGTCACTCCTACTGCACATCTCACCACCACTGCATCGTTCCTGTACCCTCCCTACTTTATGTTTTCTATAGTTTTCACACTACAACTCCCTCTGATCTTCTCCATCAACACTCTCAAATCAAACATTGCATCTGCAGGAGGGCTCAACGATACTTTTCTTACTTTGCTTTCTGATTGTGACACAAGTTGTTTCGTATCTGTAGGTGGTTTTTTTTCCCAACACACCTACAGTATTGTTTATTTCTTACACAGAGCTTCGTCCGATGATGATGTAATTTAAGTGTTTGTGTTCTGCCACGTTCCCATGGTGTGACAAGTTATATAAGTTTTTCCTCGTCATTCTAACGACCTCATTTCTGTCTTCCAGGGCTGAAAAAACAGAAGTATTGAGTGAAGACCTATTGCAGGTACTAATGAGCGTTTATTGAATGTGTGTATGTGTGCGCTTATTTCTGCTAGAGTGAGGACCACTTGCAAAGTAGTCACTATCAAAGTGAGGCCTTTGGTGTAGAGTGAGGATCTTTTCCTGGTCCTCACTTTGTTTGCAGCTCTGCTGTGCTTTACTAGTTAGGTTTAGAGTAGGGGTGTAAATCACCAGCTTTATCACGATACGATATTACATCGGTATGTTCAGATGACGATTCGATATTTCTCGATATCATAAAGTCTGTCACGATATGATTTCGATTCAATTCACAAGTCTGCAATCGATATAATGCATATCATATGTCAATATAACACAATGACTGTGTTAGATGGACATAAGATATCGATTGTCATTCAGACTATGATGACGATATAGATCACGGTTTTCATTTTGCCACGATATAACTGAATCATGAACCATTCAAATCGATATATCGTTAAACCCCTAGTTTAGAGGTTTGGTGTGAATTAAGTTTTGGTTTAAGTTAGGATTAGGAATAAACTAGTAATAGGGTTTGGAAAAATGTCTGGGTTAGGCATAAATACAATTATAAAAATGAATAGAAGTCAATACAAAGTCCTCAGTTTAATGCAAATACAAGGATGTGTGTGTGGACACGTTTTTTCTACATCGTGGGGACCATTTTCCTGAAAAAGCAGCCTTGTGGGGACCGACCGTGCATCATGGGGACCATAGGTTTAGGACCATGAGTTCAGGTTAATTTTAGAGTCAGGTAGGTACCTGTGAGGTTAATTTTAGGGTAAATGGTCAGGGTTAGGATTAGGGCTGGGTGATATGGTCCCCCAAAAAATCTTGAGATTTTTTTCATCCCAAATTTGATTTTCGATTTTAATCGGTTTTGCTTCCCACTGAACAGAGTGCCTCTGTTTCAGGTGTCGAAACATATTTGTTGTACTCCTGTTTTTTGTAGCAAGAGCCTTCAAATTGATTTTGCCGTGAGGTTTTCGTTGCTCCGAGGTTGCAAAACCCAACCAGTTCCTGAAAGCTGAAGAAACAGCGCCTTTTTTGAGAAGTAGATCCTCTTTGCTAGCTGCCATATTGTCATGTCATGTACCAAGCATCTTCAGGGACAGGTGGGGTGACCTCTGAACTACAGTAGACTCAAAGAGTGCACTAGTGGGAGAAAAATCTTGATTTTCCTATAATTAAATCTGTATAAATGGCAAATCCAAATAATCGATTAAATCGATTTATTGCCCAACCCTAGTTAGGATATAAAATTTCCAAAAAACGAATGGAAGTCAATCCACTGTCCCTACGGGGATATAAAAACCAGACGTGTGTGTGTGAGCGCCTTCACTCAGTAAAACATCATTAGTGGTGCAAAGTATTCAGTCTGCATAAAATGAGTTTTTCCAGCTGCGTCTCTGAGCTGCCTTCAGGCATCTTTAATGAGCGCTGAAATTGAACTTTTCTTCGAGACAAAAGGCTGAGCGTCCCCGCTGATTGATCCGGGGCGCGGCGTCCTAATTGATCAGATTAATGACGCCCACAGAGGCGGCGACCTCGTTTCCACAGAGTCTGTTTAATAATGAGCTGAGAGGCGACCGGTGTTTGTAAACTGTTTGTGTGTCAAAATCAGATGTTTCAGATGTTGTGTATGTTTTCAGGTGGAGAGGCGGTTAGAGCTGGTCAAGCAAGTTTCCCACAGCACACACAAGAAGCTGACAGCCTGTCTGCAGGGACAGCAAGGTGTGGACGTGGACAAGAAGTCTGTTAGGTCGCCCTCGGTGAGTTTAGCCCCTAATCTTTGTTTGTTTTTAGTAAAAAGCTTTAAAAATGTTGCATTTTTAATCTTAAAATGATTGTTCAGATAGTTTAAAGTGGGTTTTTGTGTAAATATTAACATTTAATATCTCATATCTTTGATTGTCCTGAGTTAGAAGAAATGCAGTTTCTCTCCCTCGTCTTATTCCCAGTTTTCAGTCTGACTCACTCTGCTTGTTTCTGTGCAGAAAAAACTCCCTCTCACAACGCTCGCACAATGCATGGTGGAGGGGGCCGCCGTGCTCGGGGACGAGTCTCTGCTGGGGTGAGAGAGCCACGTTACAGCCGTCGCCGTGGCTCGTACGGCACCAGTTTTTTTTAAAGATTTTACGTTTAAGCAACTGTTTGTTGTTGCAGGAAGATGCTGAAGCTCTGCGGCGAGACGCAGGAACGACTCGCTCAGGAGCTCGTCTCCTTCGAGCTCATCATCGAGAAGGACGTGATCGACCCGCTATCGGACCTCGCCGAGGTGAAGAACAGATGCTGCAAAAAACAAAAAGAAGCGCAAATGACGCCTGTTGAAATTGAGGCTAGCTGCTCAAAAACAATTCTTGTCCTGCTTCACACCAAGAAACACGCCTGAGTTTAACGGTTTTTCTTTGTTTTTCAGGTGGAAATCCCAAACATCCAGAAACAAAGGAAACATTTAGCAAAACTGGTCCTGGATATGGACTCTGCACGCACAAGGTGAGTGTGTTTGTCACAGAGAAACTCCTGAAGGTTTGATTGGACACCATGAAGCTGCAGCCAGTGTGTGAAAAATGGCTGCTTTTTTCTTGTTTAGACTTCAATGGTTATTTTAAAGTGCTGTTAGCTCTGTAGTCAAAGATTTATCTGCAGAAGGTAAGATATTGTTTGTTCTTTGCTGAACCTCTTTAAAACAAGTATATTAAAGCAGAAACATGCAGGAAGTCATTTTCCTCGCTGCAGTCAGCTCTGTCTGTATTTTTAGTGACCCAAATATGAAGTAATCTCTGCCATCATCCTGCTGTGAGCTGAACTCTGCTGGCAGCGATTCAGGTTATCAGACCAAAAGAAGAGGGTGGGCTCTGATGGACTGTTTGGCGTTCGCAGGTTCTACCAGTCCACCAAATCCTCGGGACTGTCGAGCAATCTGCAGCCGGTGGGAGCTAAGGCCGACCACCTCAGGGAGGAGATGGAGGAGGCTGCCAACCGCATGGAGATCTGTCGAGTCAGTCAACATCACTGTAAATAACCATAACATCAGACAAAGTTATTTATCCTCGGAGGATGACCCGTTTCCTGAAAAACTGAGCTAAAAGTCAGAAACTCAACTCTAAGTGGATGTCTTTACTGGTTTTAGACGTTACATTAGAGGCACAATAACTGTGATTACATACACCTGCAGCTCTAAACTGTCCAGCTTACGTAAAACATTTTGAAAGTATGTTTTTATTTCCCTCCAGGACCAGCTATCCGCAGACATGTACAGTTTTGTGGCCAAAGAAATCGACTATGCAAGCTACTTCCAGACAGTAAGTGCAGCTCCGCTGTTAGCCGAGGGTTAGAAGTGAAGAGACAAACAACAACTCTCCACTGACCCGTCGGTTCTGTTTCTGTCTGTCCAGCTGATAGAAGTCCAGGCAGAGTACCACAGGAGGTCGTTAGAGCTGCTGCAAAGCATTCTGCCTCAGATCAAAGCTCATCAGGGTGAGTCCAACGCTCTAAATTTAACCTCATATTCTATTTTTAAAGTCAAAAATCACTCGAAGGAGAGGTTTACTTGAGGTGACAGATGGGTTTAAGTTGGGGGCGAGGTTAAATCTGGGATCTGACTGGCAACATCTGCAGTGAAAGTAGGGAGCAGCTGAAAGGAAAGAATCAGACTTTCTGATTTCTATTTATTGAATGATAGCAGGATCATATTTGTGGGTGTGTAACAGTGTATGTTTGTGTGTGTGTGTGTGTGTGTGTGTGTGTGTGTGTGCGCGCGCTTCACAGAGACCTGGGTGGAGAAACCGTGTTACGGGAAGCCATTAGAGGAGCACTTAGCGCTCAGCGGGAGAGATATTGCCTTCCCCATCGAGGCGTGTGTCACCATGCTGCTGGAGTGCGGCATGCAGGAGGAGGTAAACGCTCGCCGCTCTTAACGCACCGACACAGGAAGCACATTTATAGCAAAGTGAATATTTAGTCTTAATTACTGCAGGGAAGTCTTAACGAGGTTCACACTGAAACGTTTTACAGCCTGGAACCAATAATTATTGACTGTTTAATTATTGTTTAATGGAAGGAAACGCCCCAATTTAGTGATTAGTCTTGGAAAGTAAATAACCTGCGCAGCTGCTGCTTTAAACTTTATGAAACTGTTTTTGTTGACGTGTTTTTGCAAACGAAGGTGTCGGGGGGAGATTTACCTAATGGAGATGGTTTTTGGTTTCAGGGTTTGTTCAGAATCGCCCCTTCGGCCTCCAAATTGAAGAAGCTGAAGGCGTCGTTGGACTGCGGCGTGTTGGACGTTCAGGAGTTTTCTGCAGACCCGCACGCCATCGCAGGTGAGCTGACAACGCCGTGTCCGTGCACCTGCTGTCATCCTGACAACCCGTTAAAAATCTCCTCTGCAGATTGGAGTTTGCTCCTTCGCTGTCGCTCGTTAAACGTTAATTTGAAAGCCGTTTAAATTTTTTTTCTCCTTTCTGCCGTTGTTACAAAGTAAATTAATAAAAAATAAAATCCCTGGTGATAAATTCCAAATTTAACGGAGCAATACCAATCAGAGTGCTCGTTTTCCAAAAGGGCTACGAGAAAATAAAGGCACGTTTTCTTTTCGTTTCTGTCGCTTCTAAATACAAACCGTGATGGATGACAGAAGAAGAAGAAAAAGCTTTCAGGCTTTTAAGGTGCCGTTATTGATCTTTTTTTATGACAGCGTTCCTCTCTGCTGCAGCTGCTGTCAGGAGAAAAAAAACACATAAATCAATAGGAACACAAGCTCGGAGATATAGATTTAACTTTACATCAATATATTTTAATTAAACTGTCAAACTGTTTATTTTTATCACATTCCTTCAAGGAATTTTTAATTCTTAAAGTGGTCAAACACCTGAGAAATGTTTGGATTCAGTCAGTTTTACTGTATTTATTTGGACATTTGTTTCATTAATGAAAACATTTTTATTATTTCTAGGTTTCTAAAATTTATGTTAGCTTTCAGCTTTTTAGAAACATTTCATGCTGAAACCACTCAAAAGTCAAATAAAAAAAAGCAATAATATAACATTTTGTGTTTCCGTAACCATTTAAAACCTGCACCTGCAGCAAAACAAAACAGCAGTAAATACAGATTAATGAGGCCTTTTAAGGCGATGTTCACTGGAACATTTTTATATTTGACGTTAATAGTGGATATTTTCTCTCTCTGGGGGAGACGTTTATGAAAACTGGCACAAAGATTTGAGAGCCTGAGGAGAGCAAAGAAACAAGAATTAAAGGCTGCAGACGGCATTTCAAAACTGCCACTTCAGGAAGTAACCGACAGAAACGTGATGAAATAATTACAGCTGAGGTCTGACTGAAACAGTGTTCTGTGTCTGGAAAGGTTTTTTCATCATTTTATTTTTCAATAAATAATTTGTTTTGCGTGTTTCATCTGATGGATGTGTTCCTCTTCAACATTACAACACTCAGTCCAAACCGGTTTTCTTCTCTTTCAGGCGCCTTGAAGTCGTACCTGCGTGAACTACCTGAGCCATTAATGACCTTTGAACTCTACAGCGACTGGATCCAAGCCTCCAAGTGTGTATCCTCACGGAACAAGGTTGTGTTTAAAGCGTTTTATCTTCTTCCTGTTTAAACGAGTGGTTTCTGTCCTGCAGCATCCAGGATCAGGAGAAGAGGCTTCAGGCTCTGATGGGAGCCTGTGAGAAGTTACCTCCAGCCAACAACAACAACTTTAAGTGAGTCATTAAAGTCATTTAGATATAAAGCCCAGGCTTTTAGCTGCTTTAAATGTTCTAGCACCGTCCTGCTATAACATGTTGAATTATTTTTTGAATTAACAGGTATTTGATCAAATTCCTGTCCAAACTGACTGAATACCAGGATGTGAACAAGATGACTCCTGGAAACATTGCGATTGTCCTCGGCCCAAACCTGCTCTGGACACACAGTGAAGGGTGAGAGAGTTCATCAGCTTTATGACAATTAAACCAATGAATTTAAATTTAAAGATTAAATTACTAGATAATAAGTTCTTAGATGAGGAGCGTCACAGTGGCCGTTTGTTTTTTTTCTGAGTTTAATGAAAATAACTTCGCTTGAAGCTTTTAACTCGACGGAAATTATATCCATCCATCCATTATTTGTCCATCTATTCATCTATCACTCATTTATCATCTATGCACCCATCCATTATTCATCGTCCATCCAACCATCCATCCACTTATGATCAGTTGATAGATAGATGAAGGAAACTCAGACCTCTCTTTTCCCAGCGACACTGCAGCTCCTCTTGAAAAATCTCACCATGCTCCATTCCTCAAAAAGATACATCCTCATTTCACTGAGGTCTGGATCTTCTATAGGGTCACCTACCAGTAATACATGCCTCAAACAGGGAAGCATCATAATCATCCTTAACCACCTCAGCTGACTCCTTTCAACGTGGAGAAGCTCAAAGGCTCGCTCAAAGATCGTTTCATCCTCTAGCTTCTAGCTTAGAACCACAGCTTAAACATTTAGTTATGTTTTCTAGCTTAGAACCACAGCTTAAACATTTAGTTATGTTTTCTAGCTTAGAACCACAGCTTAAACA
>JAUBOC010000056.1:19247994-19260680 GCA_032275365.1 Anablepsoides cearensis
CACAATCAGTTCTTGTTTAGTAAATCAGTCTCAAAACAAGATCAAATAGATTTTTTGGCTGGATATAAGATTTTAAACATTGGTTAGAAAGACATTTTTTGCAGTGTATTCTGGCTGTACAAACATAAAAAAAAAAAAACGTAAAAATGCCCAAATCATTTTGTCTTACAGATGTTATCACCATCTCATTTCACTCGTATGTCTTTATTATAAAAAAGAACAGAATTATTATTATACTGCTGTTTATAACATTAAGGTCACCATCAGTCATGTAGGTGATAGAAAAACCTGATCCGATGACGCACAGTCCCCCCCCACACACACACACACACACACCCTCCTCTGGTTTGATCAGCTGTCTCTGTCCTACTGCAGCATGGGTGTCAGGGTGATGGACACTTCCTGGGTGTCTCGCAGGGGCTCGTCGTCCGCGCGTAAAACCTGCTCCACGCCACCGAGCGTGCACCCCCCAACCCCGCCCGCTGACGCTCTCGCCCCCGAGCTGCCTGGGGATTTCTTTGCCTCCCCCTCCCCAACCCCTCCTCCCACTAGCAGCGACAGAGCCAGGTAAGGCTGTAGTGCCCCACCCCTCCTGTTATCACCCCACCCCGCCTCACCACCTGCTGCTGCCGCTCCCTCGACACCAAAACGCTGCAGGTGACGCCCAAAACAGCGTTATTTTTTACTTTTATCCCAGTTTGAATCTGTTTTTCACCTTCTCGTTTTCATTTAAGTTTTGTGTTTTACATTGATTTAAACAAATTGCTTTCAGTGCGGTTGTGTGAAGTAGTTATGAGCCGTTATATTCTTACCTGCAGTAGATGCAGTCAGCGTGATCTGAGTTTGGAGACTCGAGGAGCTAATGGTAGAAATGAATTCTGCTCTGATTAAATGATGAATTGTGTTTCCATGAAACTGTTTTATTCTCTGAATTGAGATGACTAACTGTTGTCTTCTGCAGGTAAGATACTGACGGCACATACGCACTTAACTCAACCTAAAAATAAACTTTCTTTAAAGCATGTCATGTAAAGTTTGTCACTGCTTTTTCACTGTGTTTTTTTATATATTTTCTTGAACTATTTAAACTATATGATAAGATAAGAAGAAGAAAGTTAGGGGAAAGTTGATAAAAGTTCAAGTTAAACAAAGATTTAATGCAGTTTTTGCATGCTTTACTATCTTGTTTTTGTTTTCCAAGCTTCATCAAGGCTGTCATTAGATGAGATGACTCAACTTTTTGATTTATTTCACTTTCATCTAACCTTTTCAACTTTTTGATTTATTTCACTTTCATCTAACCTTTTCTCCATGAGAAACCTCTGTTCTCCTTCGTGATAAATACTGAAATTCCCTTATTTTCCTTCCTGTTAGTCGACCAGTATCAAACTGACAGATCAGTTCACCCTCTTCTCCCCATTAAACACTCAAATGTTTTATTATTGCAGCTCAGACGATGCCTCCAATTGGTCGGACTCCTGTTACGTCTATCCCTCCCCAGAGGAGGAGAGACCGCCCCCTCCTTACCCCTCTTCTTCTTCCTCCTCCTCCTCCTCTTGCTCTTCCAGCTCCTTCCCTCACCCCCTCCTCTACACCCGAGCACCTTTGAGTATGCGCCCCGCCGCTCCCACCCCCGAATCCGTGCCCCCTGGCCCGTCCCCTCCACCCCACCTCTCTGGCTACAACCCGCCCCCCTTCCCCCACTCCCCCTGCCCGTCCCCGCAGCCGCTTGACGTCAGCTCATACCCCAAACCCAGCTCCCTGCACCTGCCCAAACGGGCCTCCCTGCCCGACGCTTCGCATGTAACCCAGTTCGAAACGAACGGCTCCGCCCTCTACATCAAACCCCCGCTCGTTCTTACCCGCCACGACCTCTTCCCGGGCTCCGCCAAACCTCCCAACACCCCCGTCTCCGCTCCCCCTCCATGGGCAGCCTGTGCCTGTAACCGTGAGAGAGGAGCCAAGTCCAAGAGGTAAATGCAGAAGCACCTCACTCCCAACACAGCTCCCAGATTATGACGCCCCGCAGCTAAAACAAAGGTGTGATTAGGCTCCACCCCCCACACTGAGCCAGTTCTATCTTATTAGCTGGGTTTGCACCTGTCAGTCTGTAGGTTTCAGCATCACACCCATCTTTAATTTAATCGCCATGATTAGAAAATCCATAACGCTCCATACTGCCGAGATGTTCTGGAAATGGTTGCCAGGCAACAAAAGAAATTCTTGCCAGATCAAACCTTTTATTGTGAACAAAGAGCACCAACATGGAGTAAAAACCTCAACGAGAGGAAAACACGATGGCTAAAATATATAAGAAAAAGTCAGTTAGTGAAGTTAAATGTAAAATCCCACAGATGCTCATTCTCACTGCTCCACCTCAGCTTTTAATCCCAGCTGCTTCAGTCATCCATGCGTGCTTCATCTGCTGGAGCTCCACGATGTGCGTCTGAGGCCTGACGGTCGGAGCGTGAGCCGCTCACGTTCTGACCTTCAGACCCTCGTCACATTGACATTCTGCCCGCGCTCCGCTTGGAAGACAAACCCATAAAGTCACCGGGGTTTATTTGTGATTTGACATTGAACCGTGGGCTCTTCTATGTTTTTATGCTGCAGAAAAATGACTAAGAGGGTTGATGTGTTTATAAAGCCTGGGATGTAACGAGTGCGTGCCTTCTGTCCTTTAGCACGTTGAAGAACAAGGAGCTGTCTCCAGTGATCGGACAAAAGGGGCTGCAAGGAACACTGACCTCTAGTGGACAGTCGCAGCACTCTGAGCACAGCCCACACAGCCTGAGGAGAGGTAATACACCTGCGTCCATCTTTACATCACAATGTTTGTGTGTGTGTTGTCTTTTCCGTGTGGCTATACACGTCTCCAGTCCATCGCAGGGACACACTGAGACAAACACTCTGACCCACAGACACTTTAGAGCAGGGTTCTTAAAAAGGCCTTGAATTCATCAATACAAAAATAAGGCCCTAATTAGCCTTAAGAGGTCTTAAATCAATCTTCAGAAGTTTTAAAAATGTTAATACATTGTAAGATGACTGTAATTCGTATCAAATATTAAAATAATTGGTAAGATTTATTTATTTTTTAAATATTCCATTCAGATGTTCCCTTTTGACACCACTTCCTGTTGTTTCACAAGCAAATATCTCAACATCTGAGCAATGTGGAATTTGATTTCTAATACGCTAATAATGTTGTTTTTCCAAAAATACATTCATATTTCTTACCAAAATTTTACATCACAGGCACTTTAAGGTTTCACCTACAGCAGGCTGGGGTTGAGAACCGTCTGTGGGTCATAAAACTCCAAAATGTCGATCATTAGAGGATTTCCAGGAATTAAATTGTTTTTTGTGTATGTTGAATTTATGTTGTTGTGTTTTAAATGAATAAACTTACTAAATAAAAATAAATAAATAAAGTAGGTTTAAAACAGACGTTTTTGCTATATTTGACAAAATAGCAGTTAGATATGGATAAAACAATTGGTGTACTAGCAATATTTGAATAATTCAACCAAATCAATAATTTAATTGATGCACGAGTTTCTGCCACAGTTTTAATTTTTTGTCATTTGTGTTAATTGTGAAATTGGTGTTAAATTTGATTTCACTTGGCATTAAAAAGTCTTACATTTAACTTGGACCTGGAGCAAACCTGTATCAGACCCTATAAACTCTTTAAAGATGCTTCTGGACTTAATTTCACTTGTTGGTTTTGTTTTCAGCAAAGAAGCTGGCCCCGATCCCCCCTAAAGGCCCTTACTGTCAGACCGGAGCCATGTCGGACCAGTCCACAGGTCAGCCGTCTCCTGTCAGCCTGTCGCCCACCCCTCCCAGCACCCCCTCCCCATACGGCTTCAGCTACCCGCAGGGTTACGCCACCATCGGCTCCCCGAGTCAGGTCCAGCTGGCAACCACCCCATCTCTGTCCTCCCCGCCCTCACTGGCCGGGACGCTCACCAAAACCAGACCCACCCCCAAACCGCCCAGGCACAGGCCCAGCCTGCCTCCCCCGCAGCCTCCCTCCACACCCGGTACCAGTCCTCAGCCCCTGGACCATTCATCGGGTCTCCTGGACGGTTTGCCTCCTGGGGAAAGCATGTCCACAGGTAACGGCTCAAGTGCGACACCTAGTGGTTATTTACAAAACATAGAATTTATTTGTTTGATTAAAAAGAAACTTATTAAAATTATTAATGAGATTATTTTTATATTTATTTGAGTAACTTTTGCTTTAAAAATAAATCAGTCTTTTTTATTTTATTTTCCCTTGTTTCTAATCAGAAACTAAACATTTTGCATCTAGGGTAAAACATTTATAGTTGTAAAAATGGTAGATTTACAAAGTTAATATATAAAACTAGAGCTCCTTTATTGTCATTATTTAAAAAGAAAAACGTATTTCCTGATTTTGACTTGTCTGTTTGTTTCTCTCATGTTGATGGTGTTGAACTTTCATGTATTTTACTTGTTGCATCCCTTTAAGATTCTTTCTTTGTTTTAACCTCGTTTCCTCGTCCCGTTAACCGCTCTGACTGTCTTACTTGCAGCGGTATGAGGCGCGAGGTTCTGTGTGATTCTGAGTGTGAGAGGGACTGTTCAGGGTAAGCAGGAGCGCCCCTCCTCCCCCCATCCCTCCACCTCCTCCACCATCTTGAAACATAAAGCCGTCACGCCCACTTCCTGTTTTTATCAAGAGCCCACCTTTAGTTTGTCGGCGTTTGCATGGAGGCTGAGACTGATGCATGGCGTGCATTCACCAGGGCTTCTCTCCTGGTTTTCACAGACCCCCACCAACCCCTCCTACCCCCTAAAGACATCACTGCACCTCAACACTTCCTGTCTTACCCTTCATCTGTGGACGTCATTATTCTTCAAAAACTTTACCTGAGGCACAACATTTCAGCTGATCTTTGGGTTAATTTTTTATTTGAGGGGTTTTGTAGCGACACCAGAAACCAGCACTGCCTGATCAATGCTGCTGAAGAGCAAATGTTGAACATTTGGTAGAAAAGCTTTGTTTTTAGAGGTTTCTCCATCATTTTTTGTTGTTATTCACAACTCAACCATTGTTTGGACTTGTTTTGTGTGACACCAGCCGGGGTGATCAGTTTTATTTTTAATCTCATCTTCCCTTTCTGCTTTGCCAGATTCCCTCTGTAACTTGGACATCCCCATCATCGACGTGGACCTGGACGGCATCCTGGACTTGACGCACATCTCCGCCTTCAGGAACTCAGAGGCGCAGCTGAAGTGGAACAACGGCGGGACGGAGGAGGAGGATTCTGAGAGCACGGTGTTGTGACGCCTCTAAGTTCCTGCCGTTTGAACATCCGACGCTCATCCTTCAGCCTCAACGCCCCGCTCTGGATCACCTCAATAGACTCCACCCGATCCGGATGGGCCGACATGCGCAACAAGCACCTCTAACAAAAAAATTATATATATAAAGAGCAAACAAATGAGGGGAGAGTTATCATTATATGTGCAACTTTTATTTCTGCATTTACATTAGCTGGAACATTTAATTCTTTTTTTTTTTTTTTGCCTTATTTGATTCACATGCAATATAGCCTTTAATGTCAGACATGGGACTGGACCGGCCCGGAGGAATAAGAGTTCTGAACTGAAGAAGAACCAACAGAACCACCCATCTGTCCCGTCAGGTCTAATTTTCTCACTGCTTTCCTCTCATCAGGAGTTCCTCCTTCACTCCTCAGGGGTGTCAGTTTGGAAAACGCCTCGCTCCGGTTCACGTTGGCCCCGAGTTTCTGTCCAGCCTGAGCGTTCACTGTGAGTGTGCCAGTATTTTTTGGAAAGCGTGCGTTTTTAAAACCGTGTGGTGTCTCGATTAGTGTGATAATTGTACTAAATGATGTTGCACTGTCGGTGTTGTGGAGCAAAAAAAAAAATAATACAAACAAAAAAAAAAGCAGGAATGCAACGTTTTAGACGTGGAGAAGAATAACGTTTAAGGTTATAAAGAGGTTAAAAGTTTAAACACACCTTTCTCTAAAACTACATTCAGTCAGGATATCAGCCACTGGATATTTATTGTTTTATACTGTACATTTTCAGATTAACGATATAAAGGAAATCATATTTTGTACTCAGAGGAGAGTTCTAAGGAGGAGATTTTCTGGTGCTGTCAGGGAGATATAAATATATGAGATGCACGCTGTAGTTTATGAAAGATCCATGCAGTTAATCATAATTTTTGACAGCAAAGTGGGATTTTTCTGTTTCAAAACTGTTGAGAGGATAAGAATGTGCAGGTTTGGTCATATGAAGCCTGGAAAACAAAAATGCAACAATTTTAATGCTAAAATGTTGACACTCCAAGCCCAAACCTGTACAAACATATTAAGAATCATCATCGGTAAAACTTTCTTTTTTTGGGCAGCTGACAGAAAAAAAAGTGCTGTGTTTGAATAAATAAGCACATTGTTGATGACAGTGCCATTTTTATTTTCCAGCCAACTCTGGCCCGGATTCACCAAAAGATTGCGAGGATTTTAAGACGTGTGCCTCAAACTGTGCTGCCAATCATACACCATCTCTCCTCAGCATCGAAGCTTGCCCACATGGAAATGAGATGTTCATTAGGAAATAACCAGGACTAAAACCCTGCCACTCTAGATTACAACACAGCATGTTGATAAGAAGTCGTGTCAGGGTTGCTAAAAAGAGCATAAAATATCACAGCTGGACATTTCAGACATTTCTCCTATTGAGAAAAGAGGGAGCAGCAAGCCCAGATAGATGTTTTATAATTTAAATTTTAATAAGTGAAAAAAAGAGAATAGAATGATGATCAAAATGTCACACATTGATGCAGAAATCATCCAGTGAGCTCAACGTGAGCAAACATTTTTCTCTTTCTCCATTTTGTTCTTGCTTTTTTGTGACAGACTATCATATTTAAACAGCACTGACATATCAGTGTGTAAAATAATGCACAAGGAATTGAGTAAAAAACAGGCGCTGTGCATGTTTAGTGAATCCGGGCCTTTGTTTTGTTATGCTGACTTGTTTTTGTTGTTGTTTTTGATTTTCTATCAGTGGTACTAGAAGCAAGTGCAAATATACATGTGTATATTGGTTTATTTTGATGAGAGTATTTATATAGATATATTTCTGAGTAGTTGGAGTTGTGATTGTTTCCACACGATTATTGTCTTGAAGATTTAAACAAACAAAAAAAAAGTATTCAGAAACCACGTGTTTCTGCTGCCACGTTTAAACAGCTTCTGTCTTAGAGAAAACTTGAAAATAAGAAGGTTTGTGTCGGACAGCAGCAGCTTGTTTGCCTTGTGGATGGTTGGGACCGGACCGGTCCAAACCTGTAGGACCTTTTTGTTTCTCTCTCTCTCTCTCTTTTCAGTCCTGATCCACTGTGCTGCTCTGCCATCGTCTCTCTGTAAGTGCGATCTCACTCACAGGACTTTTGTAAATCTTGAAGCCTCTGTACATATTTGTTCTGTATATAATGACAACCAGAAGATTTGAATATATCTTAAAATCTATATACAAATACTGTAATGAGAACTAAATGGTCACAAACATCCTGTACATACATGTTGGTGGCTGTAGCACAATAATGTCACGTTCACACAGAACAGCTTAGGCTCCACGTTGAAGTAGTTTACATTATTTTGTAATGAAATAGTTTATGAACATTGTGTTGCAGACTTCTGATTTAGTCCTGACCCTGTTTTTAGATATATAGTTAGGAGTAAAAAGAAAAAAAAGATGCATTTTCCCCATTAAGACGCTTGTTCAAAATGCAGCTTCATGAGATTTAACTGTAAACTCAAGATTGTTTTATACAGTTTCTGGCATATTTATTATTTCTGAATGTGTGAAAAGATGCTGGTTAGAGTTTTTAGGTTTTCATCAACCCATAGTTAAAGTTCTGTATGTTTATGAGCTTCACACAGATAACCAATTCAAGGCAAAAGAACAAAAAACTATATATTGATTTAAAAATAAATTATTATTAATTGTAGATTTTGTTAAAAGGGGTGTAATGGTACGCATATTTGCATGCTGCCAGATAAATTAGACACAAACTCTAAGCTTATCTTTAAATAAAAACTGCTGAGACAGAAAAAAGAGCAGAGGAACAAACTCTAAAGCAATCTTCACCAAAGCAAGAATGGCTACTTTGGATGAAGCTTGACGAATTGCCTGTTTGTTTCAAATGGAAATAAGAAATCATAGTTCACACGCTTTAAAATTCCTTTTGTAAGGGAAGTCAGGTAGACTGTAGGCTTTAGATGTCAGACTGAATCCTGGAAGTTGAAGCCAGAATCAAAACCAAGGTATTTATTGAACATGACTCATTTATATGTACCATTACACCTCTACTGAATACAAAATCATTTAAAAACAAAAAATGTTTTTTTTTTTATTCTGTGGGACAAAAAAAAAAACAATCAAATATTGACAATATATTAAATTTGACAAGAAAATATTTGGTGAAAAAAATAAATGCCTATTTTTTGTAATTATTTTTAATGTTTACTCAAATCAATATCATCCAACTTATCTTCTTAATTTAAGAAAAACTCACTGAGTTCATTTAGCAGTTAGGTTGTTCAGAGTGACGTAACCCGTCTTGGTCTGGTTCTGCGTGACGACGTGCCGCCCTGCGTTTTGTACAGATTTCAAACTCTGGATCTGTTAAAGTTTTAAGTATCGCTGCTTTTCCGAGCTCTGAAAACCGAAGCCTTTTTCTACACAAACAGGAGGAATGTACGACGTTGTTCACCTCATTGGTTGTGACGGAGGCAGGTGTGTGTTGAGTCTGTCTGAGGTTGGGTGAGTGCAGAATTAGCTTTTTGTTTTTTAAACATCTGTTGTGTGAAACTGAGCTTTTTCACTATGAAATTTCTCACTGGTCCTAACTAAATGTGCTTATTTTTATGAGAGGGAAGAAAATCAGTGCTGTTCCAAGTTTGTTTGATTCATCACAGATTTCTTGTTTGTTTTTGTCAACTTTTTTTTTTTTTTAGAAAATAAAAAGAGCAAATCAGACTGAAAACACAACAGAATCTTAAAAATCAACACTGCTTATTGCACCAAATGTTGGACTATAAACTCCTGGGACATTCTGTACATACGGTCTGTAGATTTACATGGTGGCGCATGCTGTCATTGCGGCCATTTCCTTTACTGTCACGGTTCTTTCTTTTTGCAGAAGTTTCAGAAATCTGGGGGCCAAAGTTAAAGGGAAAACTCATTTGCTCAATAAATCTTTTCAGAATTAAAAGATTTTTGTGTCAAACTGTTGTGATGCTGTTGGAGTGAAAAGGAAATGCCTTTTTTTTAGACAAACTATCATTAAATGGAAAATCATGTAAGTTAAAAAAAAATCCTCATGCGAATGTTGAAACTATTAAACATGTTTTTTAAATTATTTGGATGTCTTTTTGTTTTTGTTGCAAACGATCATTCAGAGTGTAGAAAAAGATGAACAACTCGGATTGGGATGTGGGGGTTACATCCATGGAGCTATATATAACAGCTGCAGTGCTCAGAAACCACGTGACCGTGTGATCGGCTGTAGAAGCTAAGGGCTAACGCAAAACGGTCAAGAGTCTGGATTTACCATTACTGTACATATTGGTGACAGAGCAGAAAACCAAGGACTGACCATGTAGAAATCATTAAAACTATTAATAATAATATTAACCCAATTATTATTAGTATTTTACAGTTTCTATAATCTATCCAATTCTTTAAAAAATCTTAGAAAAGCTGTTTGTGTTATGGATTTATGAACAGAAGATAAACAGGAAAACGTCTCATTTCACAACACAAGTAAGCAGATTTAACCTTATTTAGCTTAATATGATCTGAGCAGAACTGAAGCTAATAATATAACAGTTTAAAATTAAAATAATCTTATAAAGTCCATGTAATCACTGTTATTTATTGAACTGGTTAGCAAATATTAGCTCGTGGAGCAGATATACAGAATGTAGCTCTGATGAATCATGCTACAATAAAACACAAACTAATAAACATTACTTTGTCCTCTAAATCTGCTGTTTTACATGATTGTTGAATGAAATTGACATAGTTATTATTTATTGTAAAAACATGACAGATAATTAGTGAAACAGATCCAGTTTGGATTGTTGTTTATCTATTAGTTCTATGGTGGCTGAGTCGTTGCTCTGTTTGGTCTGTTTCGGCTCCTCTATGCTGTCACAGACTAACAGTGGATGGGATGGGCGGGGCTCAGTCTAGGGTTTTTATTTAACTCTATTTGTACATCTTGCTGCAGCATATCTGAGTACAAAACTGTCTGATAATTTTCTTTTTCAAAAACTACCAAAGCTTTAATGAAAATCATTCTTCAGAAGAATAAAACACTTCGGCTGAAGCTTTGTGTTGCATCAGGGGTCCCTCAGGGTCTCGTCCTCGGCCCAATCCTATTTACTCCTAATGTTAATCTGGATCAGAACATTTGGCTTTATGCTGAACTAAAAACAACCTGAGGAGCTCTTACCGTTGACATTTTGTTCAGAAAGTTAGCTGAAGGAAAGGAAGGACCTCAGATTTACTTGTCCTGTAAAGTAAAATAAAAAAAACTTGATTTATTATGTAAATAATTATATTGTTGATTGTAAAAGGAGATTGTTCTTACCAAACTCGATGCTGACATTTAAGGGAGAACGGTACATCTGTATGTACTGTTGTGGACTAATGAGTTCATCTCGACCCAAGAGCTTCTCCAATGTGTCTTCAGGGATGATGAGCTCCGGGTTCTTGTCCAGCACTGACCCAGGAAGAAGCTTGGAACACAATCATACAAGTAAAATCTCATAAACACCTTTCCTCTTACAGAAAACACAACAAACATAATGTTCCATCTGGGTTGGAGGCAAAGAGGAGGAATTAACGCATTTTGGAGTGTTTCTTATAAGTGATGGGCTGTTGTGAGGAAAAAGCCAAGCCAAATATAAAAAATAAAGCTCTTGATTCATTTATGTTTCAAACCTTATGGATCATGAGAACCAGATACAAGCTGCGGAGATGAGCTTTAGGGATAGTTAAAGGTCCGTCACCAGAGGAAACTCAGAGTAGAGCTGCTGCTTCTCTGAATTGAGAGAATTCAATTGAAATTTTGGTGAACCTGAGACTGTGGCTCAATCTAAGGATGTCTGGGTTTCCCTCCTGGACCTCTGTGACCCGACCTCAGATAGTGGAAAAAAAAACAAAAAAACGGACGGATGGATATCAGGAACTAACCTTCTGAGGTGTGTCCAGATGTTGACCCAGCTGCTTCAGAGCTGACAGGACGCTGCAAACCAGAACCTGTGCGCTCTCCTCCTCTTCCTCTTCAAGCCTCTTCACCACTGCATCACCTGAAACCTGATTTTCATCCAGCAACTGCAGACAGAGAGAGAGAGAGAGAGAGAGAGAGAGAACAAAACCCCTGAATGAACGAGTGAAGAAACTCAGCTGAATGTGCACATTAGGTTTAGTTCAACAGCTGACCTTAGAGCTCCACTGCTGGAACAGCCGTCTCTGAAGATTATGAGTCACAAAGACAACTTTAGCTTCCAGCACGGTGCTGAAGGAGGAAAACATTTGTTACATGTCACATGTAGAAGCCAACAGATTTTATTCTGTGAGGATACCCGGCCACCTTTGAGCAGCTGTGATAAAACATTTAAAGCTGCTTCAGCAGAAGCTGGCAGGCTTTTAAAGATTTATTCATGTATGTTTAGGCAGTGTTAGCAGAGAGGCTCATGGGAAAGGAAGCTTTCACGATATGCATCCCTACAAGGAATACTAGACCTTTTATCTGGTAAAAACTCGATAAAAATGTAATTTATCCGTAATAAAAGATGATTACTTGTTTGGCTGTTGCTGCAAAGCTTCAAGGTCTTTTAAAACAGAACACAGAACATCTCCAGATGACTGCAGGAAAACAAACGGCAAACTTTAGGCACGTAAAAGACTTTAAATATATCTTTTTGTGATCGTTTATCTGGGGCAGAACTTACTTCGATGACATGCAGCAGACAGGAAGAATACATCAACAGCAGGCCTGTTACAGGATCCCAAACATGCTGTTTGTTCAGCTGGATGTTGAGTTTTTCATAATGAGCTGAAGGGAAACAAACAGGAGTTATTTCTCATGTTCATCATGAAAGCAGCTTCTTTTGTAAACGTAAAGTGAGTCAGTGTTGTATAAAGTACAACACAGTGATACTTGAATAAAAGTACAAGTATCTTACCAAAAAATTACTTTGGCAAAAGTTAAAGTCTCCTTTAGAAATTTTACTTGAGTAAAAGTCCTAAAGTTTCTGATATTAAGTATTAAAAGTAAAAGTATTGATTTAAAATGAGCAGTTAATTTTTTAGTTTCTGTAATTACATTTATTAGGAGGTTTCCTCCACAAAACAATGCAGAAATAACTATATTGTATTAAAATAATTAATTTATTATATTTTGGATGCACTATATTGTATTAAAAATATTAATTTATTAAATTTAGGATGCACTAGTCCAGCTGTTTCAGTTTATATACATGTATCAAGGCTGAACAAACATTTTCTCCAAAATAAAAATCTATCTTTTTAAGGAATCATGTAACTGTTTTAAAGAATGAACGCACTGCTACTTTTTATATGTTTTATGTACTGTTCAT
>JAUBOC010000056.1:19260725-19279747 GCA_032275365.1 Anablepsoides cearensis
TAAGTACAGTACTTTTATTTTAATGATTATGTCCTGCTGGAGTGTGACATGATTTGTTTGTGTACAAACTAATACAGCATCAGAATTTTATATATTTATACTTCTTATTCAACCACATTTAAGTTCACTCTATCTAGGAGGTACAATTTATATGGATATAAATTTTTATTTTACAATAACAAGCTGGAATAAAAACAAGCAAAAATGAAATAAAAGTAACGACTTTATACTTCTTGCCTTTTTTTAAATGTAAGGAGTAGAAAAAAAGTAAAAAAATAGGCTGAAAAATAATTACTCAAAGTACAGATGTCCAAAAATTCTACTTAAGTACAGTAAAGAAGTATTTGTACTTAGTTACTTTACAACTCTGTTAAATACACAGATGCAACTTGTTTTAGATAATTTTGACCTTATTTTAAAATGAGCTTGAAATACTTGATTTGACTCAATTTTTTCTTATTTCAAGAATCTTACCAAGTAAATTTTTCTTACTCGATTTGCAGAAATTTTTGACTTAATTTGAGTCAAATTTTCAAGCTAATAAGACAAACAAACTTACACATTCTGAAAACAAGATTAATATTCTGACACAATCAGTTCTTTTTAGTAAATCAGTCTCAAAACAAGATCAAAAAAACTTTTTGGCTGGAAATAAGGTTTTAAACCTTGGTTAGAAAGACAGTTTTTGCAGTGTACATGTACGTTTGAGCATTACTAGTAAAAATGACATGCAGGGTTTTAGAGCATAACCCCTCCAATGAGAGACCTAAAGTTACGCACTTGATTATTTGAGCAGAAATTCCTTTGGCTGCTACAACAAACAGCTCAGAGAAAAAAAGCTTCGCAGACTCATTCAGACGAGAAGCGAAAGCAGTAAAAACACTAAAACAATTTTGTTAAAAAAAATGCTTTCCACAAAAAATACTTGTGTTTTTTTTTGTATATCAGTGAAAACATGAGTTTCCACATAAAAGAAGAACTGAATAAAAAGTGTATCAGATGAATAAACTGTCTCTCCTCGTAGCTGTGGGGTAAAACTGACCTCTCAGATCTTTCCTGTCATCAACATCTGGACGGAGTCGAGCAACGACTATCAGCTGCTGCAGCACGATTTTCTGTGCAGAAAAAAACAACAATAAAGGTCTCAGAATCAGCTTTTCCAAAGGAGAATCAGAAAACCCATTTTAAGGCTAAATTTCCGTATTATAATTATGAGACAAACAGCAGGACTTAGTGGGTAGTGCTGAAGCTCAGTGGGATTTGCAATAAAATAAAATAAAACATAATTTATAGTTTACTGTTTAGTATTATCGCCTGAAAGAAAGCAGAAATAATTTGTTGAAAAAAAAAAATTAAATAAAACTTTAACTCCAACTAAATACAAACCACATCTTCTCCCATCTTTTTCCTCCTCTGTTCCATCAACTGGTGAAATATTTAATCTTTCTACAGCCTACTTGATTCTTAACGTCTCTTCCTCTGAGCAGCTTGTTAACAGTGTTACAGCCCAGAGACCGATTGTTCTTCAGGTCATAAAAAGACAAAGCCTGCTGCTTCCTAGTGTGAAAGATAACCTTGTTTTCAGGAGTCCAAGGTGAAGAGGAGGAGCTGTTTGTGTGTAAGAAGACCCTGCATTCAGATAAGAAACAACCAGTGGTGGAGAAAGTACTCAAACACTGTACTTAAGTAAAAGTACAGATAAATAGACAAAAATGTACTCTAGTAAAAGTAAAAATACCACATTAACATTTTACTTGAGTAAAAGTAAGTACTTGCTTTAAAAAAACACTTAAAGTATTAACAGTAAAAGTACTTGTGGTTTACAATATCATGAAGTGAGCCTACTGTATGTATATTTTTAATACATCAGTGGTGCCATTTTAGTGAACAAAGCTGCAGATACTGCATGTTTTAGTGTTTACCCTCTGTGACACGGTTCACACTTGGACTTGTGATTCTGTGCATCATCATAGAAGCTGTAAATTTGCCACCAGCGTCCTTTATCAAATCTCAACAAGTTATTGTTTTGAACCAGTTAACTTGAATAAGTCTTTTAAATAAGGCCATGAGTGGCACATTTCCTCTGTGGTGGAATCCATTGTTAGTGCTGCTGCTGATGCTCCGCTTTTTTTTTTTTTTTTTTTTTTTTTTTTTTTTTTTTTTTGAAGGAGGGTCTAATGGTACCTTCCTGCTTTGCAGTGGTTCAATGGACCAATTACAGCAATTCCCCCTCTCGCCACTTCAAACTAAAAAAACAAACCACAAAAAAAACAAACAAAAAAAAAACGACGTGGCATGAATGTAATTTGTAATTCAATTACAGAAATGTAGTGAAGTAGAAAGTACAGATACTTAATGTAAAATGTACTTAAGTAGCCTACAGAAACAAAGTACTTGTAATTACATCCCACCACTGGAAACAACACTATTTTCTCATATCAGAAACTGGTATTCATGTTTTAAACCAGTAACTATTTTAAAGTTGTCCTGGAACTTCGGGGCCCAATTGAAATCATCTAAGAACCATTTTTGGCCCTCGGACCTTCTGTTGCCCATAGACTGATTTATAATGTGAGACCTGCCACTGGAAAGAGCATAGGCTTATTATAGTAGAAATTAACATTATGACATTTTTAAAAATGTGTGTTTTTTTATTTCTACAAATATAAATTTACAGCGAGATACAACATGTGAGCGATACAGTCCTTGGACAAGCTAACATTTTTATTTCTTATCGCCATCTTGACCAGTTAGCTTAGTTACTTTTTAATTCAAACCTCTTTCATTTCGTCGTAAACCACGTCAAACAGAGTCACATCCTGCACTTCTTCCTCCATGTTTTTTCCAAGAGTTTAATGAAGCACTCAAATGGCTCAGCTGGGGTGTTTTCTTCTCCTGATATCTGTTACCAAAGCGACACGCTTTGTCACGTTGCGCCTGACGTCACCGCGTACCGGCGTCCGAAGAGAAGAAAATAAAATTAGCCACAGCTAAGCTAACTTGTACGTTTTCATTTTATCTGCTATTTTTTGTTAAGCAGCTAGGCGATACATTTAAACCAAGTTGAACCAGATTTTAAAAATATTTCGATAACAAAACAACTATAATTTATTTATATTCCTACAAAAAAGGTACGTAAATTTGGATTTTCTTTTTCAAAATATTCCTAGCTTCATTTTTAACTGATGCCAAGGTTTTTACTTACATTTTGATTTTCTAAACCACATATTATATTAGCAGATTTTATGTGTCGCTCAATGAAGCGCCACCTGAAATAAAAATACCGTAATAATCTTTATGCGCAATCCGTGCGCAGTAGTGACACCTGTGAGGCAAAGAAATGAGAAAAAAAAATCATCTCTAAACATTTTTTCTTTCTAGCTCATCTTTTTATTATTATTATTATTATTATTATTAAATGTTCATATTAACATTTTGTATTGAGTAGAAATGTCCAGTTTTTCGCTGCTCCAGTGATATTAAAAACAATAATAATGGGGTCAAATTAAAATAGAGCTGTCCGATAATAGATTCACACACACCCAGGGTGTATTCTCCTTTAAATCTGAGCTCAGTCAGGCAGCCTCAGCAGCTCTGAATACCATGGACTGAGAAACCTCACCGTGGGAAGCGACGATCAGGTAAAAATCTGCATTTATGTCCCTTTATTTCAGATAAAACCCCGCATTAAAACGCTGAAATCATCGGAACTGTTAGGGTGGTTGTTTAAACGCCCATTTGACAGCTGAGCTCCACAGCTTCATCCTTGTTTATTATTTATTTATTTATTAGGTGTTGCTGCAAATCCTGCTTGATGTTGGCTGTCAGGACCTAATTTTAAACTTCCCTTGGTTTTTATCTTAATAACACTTTGTCAGAGTTTTATTTAAACAGCCTTTATTTCATAAATAAATAGTATTTTAAACAGCAGATGATCTGATCTCAGCAGGTTATTTTAATTGAAACTGCACAGACTGTTGAGTTGTTCCCTCTTCAGTCCAGGCCTTCATTTACACACAACATAAATCTGAAGCCGTTATTTAAACACAAGACATTCTTGGGTTGTTGGATTCATTCTGACATTATTTACCAGATGTAAGAATTACATTAAGAAATATACATTATAAGGTTATAGTTTCTGTTTAAATATATTTTTTTGTTACCCATATTAGAAAAAAAAGGTAACTTTGTCAGTGGTTATTTAATTTAATTGTGAGTTTAGTATGAGTGTTTTGTTTTAATTTGAAAGGGAAATAAAGGAAAGTCATTCCTGAAGATAATTTTTTGCAAACCTGAACAAACAACCTGTTAGTTTGTGTTTTTTTTTTATAATAAAAGAATAATTCTGATTTTAAATTACCTGTAGCCTCGTGTCTTCCTCACTCCTCACAGGTTATAATTCATCTAATGAAGATAAATAATTGAACATTTTAAGGCATTTTAGCCTTAAATTACCTTAATTTTGTGTTTATTTATGAGGGGAATTATGTGAGAGTAACTCCGTTGTGCTGATTTTCTTGGATAAAAATGTTTGTGTAAGTCGAACATTTGTGTAAAGGAGTGTCTGAATAACCTGTTTTACTAAGTGACAAATCTTATCAACAGATGAGGTTGGAATCTTTTAAAAAAATGCATTTAACTGAACATTAATGGTGTCAATGGTCAGAGATGAACTATTAGCAGTACACGTATATTTTAGGTCAATTTATAAATCTCATTTTGTCTGTGGGGACAAAAAACATTAATGTTTACATTTAAGTTTAAGAAATTAATATTAGCTAGAGATGACTGAAGAGTAGAAATAAGGTTTATTTTTCCTTTTGAAAGTACTGATAACTAATCACTCTGCCTTTTTAAAACTCAACTTTTGTTTTTTTTTTATTATTATTTATTTTTTGGTTTTGGTTTTGAACATGAGAAGATAGTACAAGATCCATGGAAGCTGGTATACATACTTGCATACATACAATGATCAAATGAAACATGACTACCATTAATTGTACATTTTCCTTAAAAAAAAGTGTAAAAGAACAAAGAACATAGTAAAAGAACATATGGACAAGTGGAAATTTTTTACTTTGGGGCTTCTTCTCCCGTTGATTGTCCTCCTCCTCCAGTCTATAAACCAAAAGCTATGAGCATTTAGACAAAATCCGATCTTACTGCTTTAATATGTTGAGTCCACTTATGCCAGTATTCAAAAAACTTATCCTTTTGCAATTTCAAAGACATTGTAAGTCTCTCCATTACATATATTTGATATATAGTATTGTGCCAATCTTCAATCCCTGGCATTTCTGCCTGAAGCCATTTCCTTGTCAAAGTTTTCTTAGCTGATAATAGAAGGATTTTAATTAGATATCTGTCAGCTGATGTAGTAATGTCTTTAATTTCCAATCCTAAATATATATGTGGGAAATCAAAGGGTATGTTTACCTGGAAAATATTTTGTAAACATCTATGTATTTTTTGCCAGAAAGGTAAAACTTTTGGACAAGCCCAAAATATGTGGTAATGGTTTGCTTTTATGTCGCCACATAATCTCCAGCAGTCTGTTCTTATACTTTGGTGAGCTTTTTGTGCTGAGGTGATAAAAAACCTCATTACATTTTTCCATCCAAATTCTCTCCAGCTCGCTGAGTAGGTTGTTTTCCATTGTATTTTACACAAGAATTCCCAATCAATGTCTTGTATTTCTATACCCATTTCTTTAACTTTTGTTTTTATTTCATTTAATTACTTTTGTTTCTGCGTTCCTGTCTGCAGATTTATTTGTCATGGAAATGGATTTGACACCTAAATTCTCTTCGAAGGACGAAGAAATTGGCTTCTGGAAGGCGCTTTCTCTTAAGTACAAGAAAGGGTAAGTTTTTATCTCCCAGGCGTAGGTGTTCACTTTCTCAAAGAAATCTATTGTAAACTTTAAAGGTAAAAAAATAAATAAATAAAAACAGCACTACAGGCCTCAGCGAGTGAACATTAAAAAGTAAAACTAATAATTGACGACCTTAAATTGGTTTCAGAGGTTAAAAAGTGAATATGGTCAGTCAGGATAGTAATTTATTTTTGTTTCGTCGACAGCTTTGTTCGCTCTCAGTCAGATTGTTTTCCTGGAGTTTCCTTACAGTTTCTCATTCTGCAGAACAACAATAGTTCAGACGACATCCTGCTCCGCTTTTAAACAGAACAATGCCTCTAAGAACAAAGATTTCCTCAGTTTAAGAGCACACATTAATGCCAATATCACTTTAGAGTCAGACGAAACTCAGCAAGTGATTTTTTTTATATATATTTTGAAACAATTAAATCTGAGGATCCGACACATGAAGCATAAAATATCCTGGAGTCGTTACTGAAAGCATCAGTTTAATATTTAACTTTAACAAGTTTTGAACAACACTGAGCTCTTTGTGTCGGCTCGTCTTAGAAAAGATGCTTTATTTTATTTTATCTGCCGTCTCATTGTTCCTGAAACCCACTGTTGTTGTTGAACTGAACCAGTTCTGGTGGATCCACACGAGGCGAGCTGTGAAAGTGTCTTTTGTCTTCCCCAAAACAGCAGCTGAGGTTTCACATTACACAGGACAGACTCACCTGGCTCTCATTTTTTATTATTCTGAAGTGAACTGGGTTCAGCTGAACCCTCAACACCCAGCTCTGTAAAAATGTCTCAGATTGTTTATGTGACGTAAGTTCTGTTGTTGCCTGGTCTGAGTTTACCTTTAATCCAGATCATGCAAAATCCACTTTTTTTTAGCCATTAAATACATTTTGTTGTGGACTTGGAGTCTCTTGGAGGCAGAAAACTTTACTTTAGTCTCTCCAAGTGCTGCGTAGATTTCTTTATATTCTGTTTTGGTCAGATTTTTTTTAATTGTATGATGTTTTATGAATTATTACATCATAGTTTTTGCAACCGAACTGCCAAAAAATGTCTAGACTTACCAACTACAATTTGTTGGTCTTCACTCTCCTCTGGTTCTGGGTCAGACTCTGGCTCCATCATGTAAGTCTTCCCTTGTTGACATCTTTTATTTGTAACTTAAAAGTTTCTGCGCAGCTATATAGTCGTAAACCTCTCTATCAAACTAGAATGGACCGGTCTGGAAGCTGCAGGGGGCGAGGCCTGAAGCACCTCGTTTGGATTTAAAAATACAGCCTCAAACATAGTTGATCTAAGATTAAGAAAAGGGGTGAAAGAGGGGCTTGTGGAGTTACAATAAGGAGCAGTTCCTCTTTTTTTAGACCCCAGGATTTAAATGTGAAAAAAGATTTAAAAGCATCGAAAAGTCAGGAAAAACACAAAAAGGTCCAACTTTTTGTATCAAATTGGACTTATTTTATCCCTCCTTGTAGCTCAGCTACACTGAGTGTTTTGATTGATTCATAAAAAGGAAACCAGTTCAGAACCGGACCCAGCTGAGCATCACCTCAGAGGCTAAATGGATTTTTTGGCTTTGTGCCATCAGTACTTTTTCCATCTGGGTCTGAGTCCGTCATGACCTGTCACTAGACACAGAACCTCCTTTAGTCCTTTTAGCTCATATGTGACCCATCAGATCAAAATGAGGATTAAGTCAAATTTGATCAAAATGACATAATTATATTTTCAGATTCCTGGCTTTAAAAGCTACATTTTGATACCTGGATCATTCTGATGCCATAAACTTATCCAGAGGTAGTACTTAATTTGTCCTGTTGGTTATGATATACATTACTGTTTGGTCTGAATTGTAATTATATGTACATTTATTAAGTCATTTTTGGAGGAGTTTCCATCTTAAATGGGGATAAAATGTTTGGCAGCAGATAAAGTCTAAAACAAAAGGTTTTATTCCAACAAACATCTTTTAAAAGATGTCAGATGACCAAAACTCCACTTATTGCATCACAAAGTGTTTCAGTTTGTGGGGACTGAATGTGGGTGCAGGTGAGATAAAAATAAAATCACAGTGTTTTCAGCTGTAGCAGGTGATGAATTTCTCTCAGGCTGACCTGGTTCTGCCTGCCCGCAGCTGCGAGGAGGCGCAGGAGGAGCTGCTGGAGTTCCAGGAGGGGAGCAGGGAGCTGGAGGCCGAGCTGGAGGCTCAGCTGGGTCAGGCCGAGCATCGGATCAAAGACCTGCAGTCTGAGAACCAAAGACTCAAGAATGAGATGGAAACACTCAAGGTTCGTTTGTTTTGTGACAAACAGGTTTTTTTTTTCTTAAAGGAACAATAAATGTAAATTCTCCTATTTTTGTTGAATTTTTCACTCAAATCTGATCTCAGCCACTTCTCTCTCCCACTCCGGCTGTAAAACCCAAACAGCTTCAATAAATAATTAATCATCTTATTCTCGCTCCATAATTACCAAACACGTGTTTTCAGCCGTCAGCAGGGAGGAGCTTCTCCTGTCTGACGGCTTTGAGTTTTCCAGTCAGGCAGCAGACTCCAGACTCTGCTGCGCAGGTTTTATCTGTGAGCAGAAAGAACGTTCAGACACCGATTCATCAGCAGATTCAGGTCAGACAGAGAAAAGCTGCTGGGTTTTATTGAGCTGATTGATATCTGCAGGATGTAGGTCGCTGCAGTCTGGGTTTGCTGGTTAAACACAGTTAGTTCTGTATCTGTTTGGACAGAAACATTTATCTAATTTTGGTTCCAACATTACCACAGTGGTTTTTAAAGTTAGAGTTCAAACTCTGCTTTAATTCAGTGGCTTGAACAAAATGATTGTATAGAAATGTGAGGAACTAAAGCATTTTTTAAACACAGCCCCTTCGTTTCTGAGGCTCAAATAGCCTTTTAGTCAAATGTCCAATTACATTTGGTCCCTTTAAAAACAGGGTGGCACATGTTCAGCTGAACTCCTAAACCCTTCATATGTTTCTGTAAACGGGTAAAAAAGCAAAGTTTGTCAGTTTGTGTCACTCCCTCTGCCTGCAGGAGAGGCTGGAGCAGCAGTACGCTCAGAGCTACAAGCAGATCTCTGTGCTGGAGGACGACCTGGGCCAAACACGCAGCATCAAGGAGCAGCTCCACAAATACGTCCGAGAGCTGGAGCAGTCCAACGACGACCTGGAGAGAGTCAAAAGGTCTCTGTTCAGATAACGACAAATATTTAGAGCGGGGGCGTCTAATCCTGGTCCTGGACTTGTTTCTCTGCTCAAACACACCCGAGTCATATAGAAACCTGTAAAACATGCAGGGTGGTGGTCCTGCAGGACCAGGAGTGGACTCCTCTGATTTACTGTAACTGTGAAGAAGCTGTGAATGATCAGAGTGTCGTTTCCTCAGAGCCACCATCGTGTCTCTGGAGAACTTCGAGCAGCGTCTGAACCAGGCCATCGAGAGGAACGCCTTCCTGGAGAGCGAGCTGGACGAGAAGGAGTCCCTCCTGGTGTCAGTGCAGAGGCTGAAGGACGAAGCCAGAGGTGACCGTGGAGCGAACCCCCCCCCCCACACACGCCGTCCTGTGGCTCACAGCTCGGGCGCCGTCTCTCATCAGCTGCCTTCTGTTTGTCTGTCAGACCTGCGACAGGAGCTGGCCGTGCGCGAGCGCCAGGCGGACGTGAACAGGATGTCCGCTCCCAGCTCGCCCACGCAGGACAACGTGAAGATGGACTCGGCCGTGCAGGCGTCCCTGTCCCTCCCCGCCACCCCGCTGAGCAAAGGTCTGGACAACACCTTCACCAACCCGACAGGTAGCTCCACCCCTGACAGGTAGCTCCACCCCTGACAGGTAGCTCCACCTGACGGGTAGCTCCACCCCTGACGGGTAGCTCCACCCCTGACGGGTAGCTCCACCTGACGGGTAGCTCCACACCTGACGGGTAGCTCCACCCCTGACGGGTAGCTCCACCCCTGACGGGTAGCCCCACCCCACAGGTAGCTCCACCCCTGACGGGTAGCCCCACCCCTGACGGGTAGCCCCACCCCTGACGGGTAGCCCCACCCCTGACGGGTAGCCCCACCCCACAGGTAGCTCCACCCCTGACGGGTAGCTCCACCCCTGACAGGTAGCTCCACATGACAGAGTCCAAAACTAAACAAGTGTTGATTTTACCAAGTGTAAACAAACATGTCATCATCAGAAGCTCTTCATCTTTAACTGTTAATCGTTTTTTCTTCTGGACGTTTCTCATTCTGCAATTTTTAACCTGTTTCAACAAGTTATTGATTTCAGCTCCTTCAGGACGTTCTGACTTTTAGTATTTCAGCAATTTATACTTTGAGATTTTTAGATTTTCTCATTGAAAATGAATGGAGCTGTTTTCAACATCCATGTTTCGTACATCATTACTGAAATTTTTACCTTTTTGTTCTTTTTTTTTTTTTTTTTTTTATTTTACTTTTTTGGGCTAATTCCAGATTCCATCAGCTTCTCTATTCTTCTGAATTTAGCTTTTTTTCTGCCTTTTTTAAGCTGTCATTCTGATATGTTCTGCTATTCTTCTGCTAATTTCTATTTTTGTTCTTCTTTCAGCTTCTTTCTGATAATTCCAGCTGCTTTCCTGTGTGTTTTAGTTACTTTTGAGCTAATTTGAGCTTTTTGTGCTAATTTCAGCTTCTTACTGGTTATTTAAACAAACATGCTCTTCATGTTTTTTTGTGCTAATCGCTGCTACTTTTTTTTTTTTTTTTTGCTATAACTAGACAAGTTTCAGCTTTGTATGTATTTCTTAACAAATTGCAAATACTTCTTTTCTTTTTTGCTCATTTGAACATTTTCACTCATTACCCCAACTTTTAATTTTAACTTGTTTCGTTTATTTTACCTTTTTTCTAATTTTAGCAACTTTTTTGCTCTTCTGTTTTTTAAACCCTTTTTTGCATTTTTTTCTACTGATTTTTCATTTTTGTTTTCCTACTTTCAGCAAAAGTCAGCTGTTATATGTTTTACTGTTAAACTCTTTCAGCTTGATTTCAGCAGCTTTCTGTAGCTTTCAGCTAAAATCCTTCAGCATGAAGCATTCACTCTGTTAAATCTGTAATTTCTTGTTTTTCCCTCCAACAGTTCTGTCTAACGGCTACAGCAGCAACTCCCCTCTGACTCCCTCTGCCAGAATATCGGCGCTGAACATCGTCAGCGATTTACTCCAGAAAGTCGGGGTGAGTTCCTCCTGCTCTCTGTTCTTTTTCTCCCCCGACTTCTCGTAGAAACTCTTCCTCCTGCTTCTCCTCCTCCTCAGGCTCTGGAGTCGAAGCTTGCCGCCTGCAGAAACTTTGCCAAAGACCAGAAATCCAGGAAGGCGTTCGCCCTCGACAACAGCAACGCGCTGAACGCCAACACCACCTTCCACACCTCGTATTTTGACAAAGCGTAAGTCTGAGACCAGAAACGCTTCAACAGGTTGATCTGTGTTTTAACGAGGAGGAGAACCTCAGAAGGTTTTGTGTTTTTGTCCCGGCAGAACTGAGAAGGTCACATTTCCTGCGTTAATCCTGGGTAATCTCAACTCATTGGTCCGTTTGAACTAACACAACTCTAATCTAATCCCATAAAAATAACCTGTAGTGTGGGTTATGATCAGTGGTGGTGGTACAAGAACCAGATCAGTTGGCATCAGGGGCGGAGCCAGAGGGGTGTCCAACCCTGTCACCTGATTGGCCATCCCCAAATAATTGTGTGAATAACTGCATGTTAATTTTCTCCAGGCCTGTTTCATTAATTTGTTTAAAAAAAAATTTTTAACTTATTTTTTTTTTTAAATGATGTATTTGTTAGTTAGCATTGTGGGCTTTCCGTTCATTAACAGAGGGGCACCAACAGTTTTATCCACGACTGTATTTTAGTTTGAAGTCCTTCCTGTTTTAATCCACCGTCTGGTTCTGTTACAGCAGGACGGTGAACAGGCTGGAACCCGGGTCCCTGAAGGCCATCACGGCCCCTCCTGCCGCCTTCTCTCCTGGTTGAGGCCCCGCCCCTCACCGTGCCGTCCGATCGGGTCTGTTTTTTTTGTTTCTCACTTCTTGTGCTTTGTTTCTGCTTCAACGAGAACTCTGTGTGTAAATATTAGATGTTGTTTCTGATGTTTTCTCTCTGATTCAGACAAAAACTTCACGAGTGCACTATATCTCCAAAAAAGGGATAAGTTATGCAATGACTGTTTTGTTATTTTTCTTTTAAATAAGCATCAGTTGAAGATAGTGAAAATTTAAACACAAAGGAAGCTCGTCTTTGTGACTAAATGTTGACGTTATGAACTCTGCTGTTTAGAACTGTTACTGTGTGACTTTTGTATTTATTAAAATTAAATATATTCACTTAAAAGGTTTCAAAGCTTAAGAAAAAAAAAGAAGCCAAGTCTTTGTGGTGAGTCTGAACTTTGTGACACGAAGTATTTATGGGTCATATTGATCGTTGAGGAGCTGCGTTCGTTGTTCCGACCTGTCAGTCATCGATTCCTCACCTGGTTCCAGGTCCAAACACCTGTCATCCTGACTTGACGACTTGTTTATTGTTTGTGGGGATTGTTTTATAACAGCATGTATCAATAAAAAGTGTGATTATAATTCATTCTTCTTGTGGGATTTTATTTTTGTAAAGTGAGCACAGATGTGTAAGCTACAAAATCATTCACTCAGATTTGTTGACATAAGTGTTTTTGTTTACAGTGAATGCGTTCCAGCAGAAAATAAGTTTATTCACGTGCAGATCATAGGCTGTAGTTGGTGCTGCCCCCTGCTGGACAGATAGGGAAGTGCAGGAGTTAAAAACAAAGGTTTGTCTTCAGTTTTCAGCTCAGGTGTTACTATTGGACGTGAAGATTTAACATCCATTAATGAACACAGACTCCAGGCACAACGTTCACATCTTTACAAGACTTCCTTCAGTCTGTCGACCGGCCCAGCTTCAGCTGAAAGTTTCTGATGTTCTCAGTCGTTCTCCTGCTGCTTCTTCTCTGTTAGCTCCTCTTTCTGCCTCTGCCGCCTCTCCAGGACCTCCAGCCTCTTCAGGTTGTTACGAGCTCGCTCCTGGGCCCTGAGGTCCTCCACGTCCTCGAAGAACTTGTGTCTGCAGGATGGAGGAAAAACAATTTTATTTTTATTATCAAATGAAAGCAGCATCCAACAAGGGCCTGGACCTGAAATCGGATATATTTTCTGACTAAAAATGCACAACTGAAGCAATAATAACCTATTCTGGTGACATTTTGGAGAAAATAGCTTTGGGCAGACAATATCAAGCTGAACAAAGTCTGACAAATACTTTTCTTTGTGTATTTTAACATAAAACACAACACATCAGTTTGTAAACAGAGGTGCTAAAGTGGAATTCAGACATATCAGTTATTACTCACACTTTAATTAAATGAAAAAGCACGTGTTTAAAAGTGACAGAGGAAAATCTCACCTGTTAAAGAAAACCGTGGCCAGTCCAACCAGCACCGTCCCGAACAGAATCGGTTTGGTGAGACGTTTTCCAGCGGACAGCTTGTAATGCTTCATTGTTGTTGTTTATTCTTATTGTTAGCCTTTGAACCGATAAATAAAACACCTACATTAGTGCTTTTGTCAGCTTGACCTTCCTTAATGCGCGTTAAACCGTGTAAACAACAGAAACACACAGACACGCCTCCGGATCCTGCTGTTACTGCCAACTTCCGGTGTTGTGTCGAACTCTGTTTACCAGAAAAATATCTGTTTCCTGTTTAGCTAGTTTTGGCGCTCGTTCGCAAAATATTTATATATATTTGCTACTACAAACATGTATTATTATACATATATACATATGTATTATATTATATATTATAGACATTTTTAATTATGCGGCTTTGTTGTTGTTCCGATGGGGCGGAGCTGAGGAGGCAGAGTCTGAGGGTGAAACGAGATTCGATACAACACCGGAACTGTGCTATACTTCATAGTTTTTCCGAACACTTTCACAGACGGACCCACAGTGTTAAAGTGTGAACGGGTGTTTTTTTTTTTTTATTATTACAAATTATATGTTTTGTTTGAGTTTTTACTACTAGATATTTTAGGCATTAGCGACCCGGAAATGAAACTCGGGGAAAGATGATTATTTTTATTGTTTTAAATCATCGGGACATTTTCACTAAAGCTGAAAGATGAAGCGAAATGATTCAACAGAGGCTTCTTCTGAGCGGTTTGAATATTTACAAACTCTGGTGACTGAATTTCAGGAGACAGACAGTGAAGGTAAGACCAGCTTTTATCCTTTTAAAATAAAAAAATACTAAAAGCAAAACGGAAGTTATTAAAAGAACGAGTCCTTGAACGCATCACTAAAAATAAAAAAACCTCTGACTTTAATCTCAGAATTCTAAAGTCAGAACTCTGTAAAAAATATCTCTTAGCTCTGTGGCTCCAACCCTCCTCCGAAAAGACATCACTAACAGAATTAAGACAAAGAAACGAGAAGAAAAACACAAACATACTTTTAGTGGTGGGCAGCACTAATCTAAATATTAGTTGCACTAGCTCTAAAGCACTAACTGAAATATTGTAGGTCCCCTAATTCTAAAGCACTAACACACTTAAAAATATAGCAGAAAAGCTCATTCTAAAGCACTAAAATAACCCAGTTGACACATGAAACATTCTTCAGTCAACATGAGACAATATTTACTCTGTGCAGAATGTTGTAACTTAGTGCTCTTAATGGGCCAAATGGGAGTCACCCACAGGCCACATTTGGCCCGCGGGCCTTGTATTTGACACGTGACTTTGTAGATAAGTGACACACATAGGAACAAAATGTGTGTCAGTTTTCACCCTCAACAGTGAACAATAATGTTGATCAATACCATTTAAAGACCTCATCTAGTGCTTCTAAATTTAGCCTATAAATTTAACAAGTGCTAATCCACTAATGAATTTAAAAAATAGCAAAAGCCCTAAAGCACTAATCAGGAAATTAGTTCCCTTATTAGTGCTTTAGGGGAACTGTGCCCACAACTCTGCATACTTTTCACAATGTTTTACTGAACCAAAACAAACCGGAATGATTATTTTTATTAATAAGGAAAACTTGGATAGAAGAAGACGGACAGCAAACAAAATAAAAGGTTCATTTATTTCTTTTAAAATGACAAAATTGGGCACCAGAATAATTTAATATTTTAAAAAGAATCAATTACTTTTTTTTTCTCTGATAGATTTTTGTTTGTTTGTTTTGCTGCAGTTTATTTAAACTATTAATCCAAATCAGACATTAACATTCAGGGCAGATGCTGTGGTTTAAAGTATTTATCTACAAACAAACCTTTTTATTACCTGCTCATGTCAACCTGATTTTAAGCGCCCTCTTGTGGAGTAATTCTGCACTGCAGCTTCAGTTTGTTATAATTTGCTTTACTTTTTTATCATGTTTAATTTTAAATCTATTTTTGGTTGTTTCCTCAGAGGCGAAGCAGCAGGTTCTGGCGAACCTCGCCAACTTTTCCTACGACCCAAAGAACACGGAGCACCTCCTGCAGCTGCAGGTGCCAGACCTTTTCCTGGACATGTTGACCGAGGAGAACGAGGCCTTTGTGGAGTTTGGGATGGGTGAGTTTTAGCCTGACAGGGCTTATAAATCAGACTCTTTGAGAAAACCGTCAGCTGTTGCTTCGTGTCCTCAGGGGGTCTGTGTAACCTCAGCATGGACCCTGAATGCAGGGACGTCATCCTGCAGGGCGACGGCATCAGCTTAGTGACCAACTGTCTGTCCAATCAGAGGGAGGAGACGGTGCTGTCGGCCATCACCGCCCTCATGAACCTCACCACGGCGGCGACGCGCTCTCGGACCACCGAGCCGGGCGTCCTGCAGTGCATGCTGCGCTTCTCGCTCGCAGAGAGCCCCCGTCTGCGCAACCTGGCCTCCGTCTTTCTGCAGGACTGCTGCAGCCAGGAGCAGGTGAGGCGGGCCCAGCAGCAGATGCAGGGGCCGCAGGCGGCCGTCGGGATCCCGCTGCCCAGAGACTGACGGTGTCTGGAGGTCAGGTCTTCAGAGGCGGAGCCAGAAACAAACAGAACTTTAAGGTTCCTGTGACTCATCCTTCAAATACAAAAAGTCACATAACTGGTATATTTAATTTTAAACTTGTCATACAGGAAACAGGAAGTGACATCAAAGGGGAACTCTTTAAAAAATAAAACTTTCTGGTCTTTGTTTATTGGAACAATATTATTTGAACTTGTTTTTGTTTGATAGCGACGCAAAATAATCAGATTCCTCTACACATTTTAGCAAAGCTCGGTTTTAATTCCCCTTTGACATCACTTCCTGTTACTTCACATGTGAATATTTGAACAACTGTTCATCTCAGCAGTGTGAAATTTATTTGGTAATATGTTATCTGAGTTATCTTTACAAAACTGCATTTGTATTATTACAAAAATTTGATGTCCTCACACTGCAGCACCAAGACTAAGTTTCTATATTTGTTTACAAGTGTAAAACAGAAGAAATGAAGTGTTTGTAAAACTGGCTGCAGATTTATTTAAGTAGAAATAAATTATTAGGAACTTCTGTTACATTCAGTGGAGTTTCTGTTGATCAAATATGTATTTTTAACATTTTTAACCATGAAGTTTCCCTGAGTTATTTACCAACATGGTGCAAATTGTGAAAACTAAACAAAAACAAAATTCCCACAGCCTGAAACGTTTAAAACAAATCTTAAACTAAGCAAATTAAAAAGCTGGTTTGTTTTCAGAACTGGTTCTGGACCGAGTCCTTCAGGTCTAGACAGGACCTGACATCCGATCCTGCAGCGCCGCGTCGCACCGTCCGTTCAGGAAATTCTCCACAGCTCTGAGCGTGTCTGAAATACAGACTTAAAAAAAAGGTATTAATCCAAATAAACGGCGTTAGACGGCAGAGAGAGGCGAGCACCTGCTGCCGACAGGAAGACAAACTCCTCCTTTCTTCCCGTAAAGAGAAAAATGCCCACATCTGGTTTTAATCACCTGAAGTTTATTTCAAGTTTTTATTGTAAAAAAATGAGGTTTGAAAAGTGGACATGTGAACAAAACTCTAACAACAGATTCACTGAACATGCAGAAACAAATTACATTTTGGTTTATTTTTTTCTGTTTGTAAAAAAAAACTTATTTAATTAAGTAAATCATGTTTTTGTGGAAATAAATCCATGATGTGTTTGAATTTTGTTTTTCAAGGTTTTTTTTTTCCTATAACCGTCTGTGTAAAGTTTCTTCTTCAGACTGTTAAAAGTTTTCTTTAACCCAAATTGGTGTTTTTGGTACACAACATGTAGTGTTTACAAACTGAACCCGGTCATTGAACGGAGAGAGGAAGTCTTTCATTTCCCCTCCTTCAGGCCCAGCTGCCGCTCCGCCTCCTCACGCAGTTTGTGCTTCTGGATCTGAGGAAAGTTTCACAAAAAAATAGATTAAAACGTAGAAATCAGTTCAGTTAAATCGAGCAGAGACTGTCTGCTCAGTATTTTCAGGGATTGTTTTGTTTTGTTTTTGGCGGCCATCTTGATTGGCAGATTCTCTGAGTCGCCTTTGAGTAACAAAGTTTTTAATTACATCTTAATTTAGTTCTAATTTATTCTCTTTTTTTTGTCTTCATTCATTTTGTTGTTTTTTTTTTGGTCACCAAAGCCAGTTCTGGTTTCGGCTACTTTTTTGTCTCCACCTGTTTAGGCGCTCTTTAACTCAAACAGCCAATCAGACGGCAGCCTTTAGGCATCAAACATGTTGAAGACAAGAGGAGGAAACAGGAAGCAGAGGAGAGATCAGCTGCTCGTTCTGGATCTGTTTTCCCTCCATGTCTGTAACTGAAAGTCAAATAAAATCACCTTTGCAGTAATGGTCAGTGGGTAGCTGGTCACAAAGAGGACGTAACGAGGAATCTTGAAGTGAGCGATCTGAAAGAAGAGGATAAACGTGGAGCTCAGAGGTTCAGTCAGACTCAAAGGGTCCACAGAGGACCAGCAAAGACCCCCACCTGTCCTTTGCAGAAAGCTTTGATCTCCTCGGCCGTGCACTCCTGACCCTCTGCCAGTTTGATGCAGGCGCAGACCTCCTCACCCATCCGGGGGTCCTCCACTCCGACCACCTGAGGAGCAGCAAGAAAAAAAACAGAGTTTTACATGAAAGAGATTAAAATGAACTTTTTATTTAGATTTTTAAACATTAACTTAATGTCGATGTTTTAATGAGATGAAAAACAACGGCACATTAGCAGCCGAATGTTCTGAACTCTCAGCTTATTTCTGCTGCTTTTTGCTCCACAAACATTTTTGGGGTTTCAGCAGGAATTTGTTGCTTGTAGCTGAATTTTTCTTCATTTTTTTCTATAGTAAACCACAAAAATGTTCACAATTTAGGCTCGACAGAAGCCTAGACCCCCGCTCTGCCCAGAGACCTCCTCCAGCTCCTCCTGGCGGACCCAGAGAGGATCTATAATCCTGCTGGTTTTGTCATTTAAAGAATTGACGTTATTTCAGTTTGTTGCTCTGGGTGTAGTAGCCACTCCTGTCCACAGGCGGCGCTGTTTGAAGGTCACCTGTGCCTCCACCACTTTGGGGTGCGTGTGCAGAAACTGCTCGATCTCAGCGGGGTAAATGTTCTCTCCTCCTCTGATGATCATGTCTTTGCTCCGCCCGTCGATCCTGCAGTAGCCGAACTGGTCCAAGCTGCCGATGTCTCTGGAGGGGACAGAAACGACAAGACGTTCAGGACGCCGCCTCGTTATTTAACCCTGTGGTCTGAGGTGGGACTCACCCAGTCTTGTACCAGCCTTCTTTGGTGATGGTCTCCCTGGTTTTGGTCTCGTCGGCCCAGTACTCCAGCATCACGCAGTATCCTCGGATCATGATCTCCCCCTTCTCCCCCAGAGGGACCAACTCCCCCGTGACTGGATTCACGATTTTAGCCTGAGGGTCAAAAAACAAAAACTTTACCTTTAAACCTTTAATCATGATTGAAACAAACAGAAAGATTCCATTTTAATCCACTTAATTTGAGTTAGAGCCTTAAAGTTCCTGTGACATGCCTATCCTTCAAATACAAAAAGTCAAAGAAAACATCTTTATACTTAAGAAAATTGGTATAGTACAC
>JAUBOC010000056.1:19375228-19387690 GCA_032275365.1 Anablepsoides cearensis
TTTCACTGTGTTTTGAATGGGAGCAAATCACTTCCTGCCCCCCATCTGACTTTCTTGCATCATCCGGGTCACATGACGCAACCCAGCAATTTCTGAGATAATTCATCATCCAGCAGAATTCTGCACACACTCAGAACTTTATGAATGGATTTTTGTGAAATTTTGAGGAAATTGAGATTATAACAAAGAACTGATTCATGATGGGTGAAGATCTGGATCACCTGTGCAGGTGACCCTAAGGTCCTGGTGGAGGTTCTCAGAGTGCTTCCAGTTACTTCATGTAAGGGAACTGTTCTACATTTACCCTCCTCCTTTATCCGGGCTTGGGACCGGCAAAGTGACCCAAAAAAGAGACACTCTGGCAGAGTTACTTTTTTTATTTTAATGTTTTTATTAAATTTTTTAAAGAGTTGTTATTTTGAAATTTGTACAAGAGAATGTGTCGAAACACCGACACACAGAAACATGAATCTTCTTTTGACACGTGATGAAATTTTGTTTTTGTTTTTTAGTTTTTATCGAGGTCCTTTTCAAGCAGAATAGTTTTCTCCACATCCTTGTTCCTTTGACACTCCGTGAAATTGAGATTTTCCCTTTCTAACCGGACAGATGGTTCTTCTGGTGTTTGCAGTTTTCATTGATGTATTGTTGTGGCTGAGTCACTTCAGTTTTCTCCTCTTCTGTGGTAATCTGCCACATCTTTAAATATTGCATTTCTCCCTCTGACATCTTTAGATCCTGCTGGAAGTGATTATTCTTCAAGTCATTCTTGACTCGTTCTTGATTCGTGGATCAAAACTTGATCAGTTTTTTCTGATCAAGTTAAAATCTTCTCTACCTTTTGCAAAATCCAAACTCTGATCATGATGTGTTTTAAACATTTTCTGCAGGAGTCAGTTTTTCTCTGTCAATTAATTTTGTTCTTGACTAATTTTAAACCTCCTTTATTCCATCTTTTTCCTTTCTTTTGCCCAATCCACCTGCCCTTTTTAAACTCCTTTTTAAGGTATTCTTTTATCTTTGATACGTTCGTTCTTTCTCCAAAGGTTGGTGTTTGAGAGTTATTGTGTCGAATCAGTTGCTGCTAAATTAAATAAAACAGCTTTTGGTCGATCGCCGTGTCGAAAAAATTCAGTTGTTAAAAATCCCCTAATGAAAAAAGAAACAATGTTTACGGCTTGGAAAGCAGTGATAAACTGATAAAAATTTGTTTTCTGTAAAGGTCAAAGAATTACACTTGTTAAAGTCATAATAAGCCGTACACAAATGAGTTAAATACATTTATTTATTTTTCCAGAATTCAGTTGGTTTCTTGAACTTTTATATTTATTCTTTGACATAAATTAGGAACTTTTTTTGTAAATATATTATTATATGATTACTGTGTGGCAGAGGTGCAGCTAATCCACTGATAGCAAAACTAGCTTCTCATTTAGTGGATTACCTTATTATACTGCTTATTTAAAGTTCACTAAAAAAATCACAAGTTAAACTTCCATGTTTGTCATTTATACAGAATAAAATAAATACTATTCCCTCTTACAAGCAGTGCTGGATGTGTCAGTCACAGAGGCATGCAGCATCTTTGGCAGCTAAACTTCAAACTAAGGGTGTCAAAAAAAATAAAGTAACATTTAACAATATTTAAACAACAAATACAAACACTGAATACGTACAAAATATAGTAGAGAACGTATTTGCTATTTGTTGTTTGACTAAATTCAAACAGTATTTATAAAAATACAAGCTTGATCTGGAGATGCTTTTATTCTGAAAAGGTTAAACTGAAAGTATCACAAATTAGACGGAGCTATAACTCTGGTTTGTTAAAGATGATCCTACTCACCTTCAAATTAAACCAATAGAAATCTAACAGGTTTGAGTCAGTCCCAGCAGTCTTACTCATCTTAGCGGTTAGCATTAGCTTCTGTTAGTTTTTTCTTTGTTTAGCTGTTTAACATCAGCAGAGCTAAGATCTGTGTTTAGTGAACCTAACTGCTTGGTTAGCTGTGCCCACCCCTGCGGTGTAAGGCTGCCATCTTGGATTTTCAAATTTCCAATCAGAGAAAAAGAGAATCAGAACCAGATTAGTGCTTAATCACAATTTCTCTATTATCAGCTCTACAAAGAGTCTGTTTCCCTGCAGCAAAATGTCCTTTTTTTTAATTTCCTATTTAGATAAAAAGATCTCAGCTGCAGCTGAACTGAATCACAACAAACACTCGGCGCAGAAATACTCCAGCTTAAAACAACAACTAATTCATTCAGACAGAACAGCGTTCTGAAACCTGCATCTGACTTTTCTGATTTACCTGAAGTGTCCAGAATGACCTGCAGCACAACAAGCTTTAAGTGACTCACTGTAGGATTTTTTTTATGGAGTGTTGCTGGCAGCCTGACCTGCAGGAGGAACGTTCTCTCTTTTCATGACTCAAACGTTCCTCTGAACGTGCGGAGAGTCTGAGAACATCTTTGTTGTTTGAGTAAACAGAGATAAACAAACAAGGAGTTTCAGGAGCTTCCTTCCTTTGTTAGGTTTCTCCGTTGAGCTTCGGCGCTGCGACACGTTCATCCCGCGGTCAGACTGACACAGAAAAACCTTTTTCTCCTCCCTTTAATAAAAACCAAGCCGTCGGTCTTTTCTCTCATAATCAATGCTGCTCAGTCGATAACATCAGCGTGTCTAATTACAGAGTGAAGAGTGCAGCTCAGCCACTGATTGAGCTGTTCAACATTTTCATTTCAGCTGAATGTGTTCTCCTGCTCCACTGCGGGCTGCTAACCTACTTCAGAGCATCATTAGCTCCCACTTCAAGCTCCGAGCCCTGAGCAGAACGTGGGAGAGGGAGGAGGGATCCTGTGAGCCACTATAATAAAAGTTTTCACTAAAGCAGAAGCTCGGGCAAACAGCCAGAGCTGCAAATCCTGCAGGGAGCGGCGCTACAGGAGCCGAACGGCAGCTCCACTCATCAGGAGAGAAAAGAGAACAACCGAGCCGTTATGAAGGTTTAATGGCCGACTGCGGCTCCAGAAACCCAGATCCTAATCGGTTTGTTGTAATCGTCGCGATAACTCATCAGTTATTACAGTTCATCTCAGGGCAAACGCTGCATCACTGTAAAGAAACAGTTCATTAAAACATAAAAAAATAAATAACAGTCTGTCGCTTAAAGCCTCACAGCAACAAAACAATTCTTATGGTTTCTTTTAATCCTAGAGACCAGAAGAGGTGAAATATAACACATCTAAAGCACGTGTTAAACTCAAGGCCCGCAGGCCAAAAGTGGTCCTCCACTGCATTTTATATAACCTGCAAGAGCTCCAACGATGCATTAATGTCTTAAAATAAGCTGCTTTAAATGCACACTGGTTATTTTACCCAAGAAACGATGGCAAACCACTTGATGGAGGTGCACAGGGTTCAAAAGTAGCCAGAAGACGTTGAAATTTGCTGTGTAAAATCTCCATCTTGCAGCATTTTCACCAGCATGAGCGTACTGGGAAGTGGGAATTCCCCATTTACCAGCCGCAAATTAAAACTGGAACGCCCCTCCAGTGGGAATCTCCTGTCAGAAAGTGTGAAAGTTCAGAATTCAAGACTGCAGCTGCTCACCACAGCTTAACAGTGAGTAAAACGTTCTTACTTTTAATAGTATTTCTGTTTGATTTATTTCACATATAGTCAGTCGTACATGTAGTGCATTCAGTGTTTAAAGAGACATGTTAAAACCCTGTTTCTATGCAGGAAATACCAGGTAGAGCTCAGTTATTGTTTGTTAGCGGTGCTCAGCCGTAGCAATGAGACCAGCGTGACGTTTCAGTCAAAGTTAAACCAAGGTTCATGCAGGTTTCATTAAGGTAGATTTAAGACCATTAAGAATGACATTTAAGAACAAACTGACAAACTAACAGAAACATTTTAAATGGTCCCAGAAATTTTAATACAGAAACCTTTTATTGCTATCAATTTAGCTAAATACAAGAATACTAAATTATTTTGATGAAATAATTCTCAATGAGACCTTCATATCGACTGCTATGAATCACTTCCAACCATTTTTAAAAATCAGATATCAAGCCTGACAAACATGACTGAGCTTCTTTGTTTTTTGCCGCCTTATTCGGGGGGTTTTAGTGGCAAAGAGGTCGAAAACATGGAAGTAAACTTTTTTTGCCTGCAGTTATCACAGGATTTATAGTTTAACCACAGACTGAGACCAGTAACAAACTTAGCACTATATAAAGACAGATTGTGTCAACCTCTGATTACTGTGCTTTACTTATTTATGCAGCCAACGCTTCCCAGGAATGGTCGAAAGTTAAAAAAATTAAGACTTGACATAATAAAATTTAAGACCTTAAATGAAAATCTGGGAATTTTTAAGACTTTTTTAGACCTAAAATTTTGATTTTCAAATTTTAGACATTTTTAGACTTTTTAAGACCCTGCATGAACCCTGGTAAACACAAAATGTTGAAATTAATACCCATAACGCTCCTGTGGCCCTTGCTGAAAAAGAGTTTGATGCCCATGGTCCAATAAAAGGATCCTGCTCAAACGGTGATAAACCTACAATCAAGCTGCTGCACGAGCCGAAAGATAAAATCAGCAAAAACAGAATAAGTGAGGAAGATGAGGCAGAGGACGAAGAAGAAGCTAATTGATGATGACAAAAAGAATGTCGTCTACCTGAAGGAGGAAGGTAGAAGTAGGTATCAGGGGGATAAAAAGCCCCTCTCATTATTTTCTGCTCCAGCAGGCAGCAGGTTCTGTTTTAGCTGCAGGGCTCAGCAGTTCAGCACTGCTCCACTGTTTCCTGCCCCGCAGGGTTAAAATTCAATATTCATCGTTGGCACCAGAACATTATGTCATACGGACACAGACGACCATATTTTATCTGTGCAGCCACACCCCACATAAAAACATCAACAAACAAAGGTAAAAAATTAAAAAATAAATAAATGAATGAATGAATGAATGAATGAAAGGACATTTCTGTTGACTCTCTGAGAGAAATGGGAGACGGGTTTGTTGACAGTGAGGCTGAGGGATTTATCCACCTCAGTCCTGATGTTCTGACAGTAAACAAACACTGGCACCAGACCTGAGAGCAGGAAAACGAGCAGGGGAAATGAGGAAAACGTCACCGGTGATGACAGGACTGGAAGTCATTTTGCAGCAGGAAATTATGAAGCGATAAAGAAACCGAAGGATCTGGATTTTTGAGTAGCTGCATAGTCGTTAATCAGTTAATCATATTTATAGTCGTTAATCAATTAATCATTATCTTTACTTTCCCTGAAGGAATCTTCCCAAAAGATCAATAACGTTATATCCGTACATCAAAATAAGCTTAGGTTTGATAAACGATTTCCTCACAGCCGTTTCCAAGAAAGAAAACAAAAACTCATGAGCAAAACAAAAAAAAAAAAAAAGAGAGAAATCTGCAGAGACAGATGGTGCAGAATTATTTAGGCGAGATATGGAGAAACAGAAATAAGGAGGTGAAAAAGAGCCAAATAATGACAACAAACATTTATCTGTGAAAATGTTTAGTGTTTAGAACTGAATGACTTTTCTTTAAGAAGCTGTTGTTAAAACTTAAATAAGCAGGACAAAAAGCCAAAAGAGCAAAATGCTAAAGCTAAACTTTTTAAGAGATTATCTAGCTAAAAGTTGCAATAGGTTGACTAAAGGTTATAGGTAGCTAAATGCTAGTTAGAAGTTAGAAGTATTAAAAGGTTAGATAGTAGCTACAGGTAGCAAAATGCTGGCTAAAAGTTATAAGTAGCTAAAAGCTAAATAAAAGCACTAAGTAGTAAAAAGCTGACTAAAAGCTAAAGGAGAGTTCTTAGTATTAAAATCTCAACAAGAAAATTAAACAAGCAAAAGTCTGGCTAAAAGTTATAAGTAGCTAAAAGCAAGATAAAAGTGATACATAGCAAAGGGCTAGCTAGAAACTTAATGTAACAGAAGGCTGGTTAAAAGCTAAAGACTAGTAATTTGTAACAAAAGCCCAGCTGCTAAAAGTAGCAAAAAGCTGACTAAAACTTACAATTAGCTAAAAGCTAAATAGAAGCATTAAGAAGCAAAATGCTAGCTAGAAGTATATATAGGCAGAACAAACATATCAAAAGGCTAGCTTAGAGGTAGCAAATGGCTGGTTAAAAGCTAAAAGCAAGCTATTAGTATCAAAAGGCTAAATAGAAGCTATAGGTAGCAAAGGCCTGGCTAAAGGTTGTAAGTAGCTAAAAGCTAGATATAAGTGAAACACAGCAAACGGCTAATTGGAACATAAATCTAACAATAGGCTGGTTAAAAGCTAAAGGCTAGCCAAGAGTAACAAAAGATCAGTTGCTAAAAATAGCAAAAGGCTGGCTATATGTTACAAGTAGCTAAAGGCTAGATAGAATCAATAAGAAGCAAAAGGCTAGCTAGAAGCTATAGGTAGCAAAAAGCTGGTTTAAAGCTGAATACTAGTTATAAGTAGCAAACGCCCAGATACTGAAAGTAGCAAAAGGCTGGCTAAATGTTACAAGTAGCTAAAAGCTAAATAAAAGCAATAAGAGCCAAAAGGCTAGCTAAGTATCAAAAGGCTAGCTAGAAGTTAAAGATAACACATGGCTGGCTATAAGTTAAAGGTAACTAAAGGTTAGCTTGAAACTATACTTAGCCAAATGCTAAGCTGGCTACAACTAGCTGAACAGTAGCTAAAAAACAAATGCAGCATAAGGAGACAAAAATACATCAAGTTAGCTGAAGCAGATTTCAAAGAGAACAAAGTTTTGAAGGAACTGAAAAGATCTGAATGTTTAATAAGGTGTGTGATGACTCAGCATTCACATCTTTAAACTCTACAGCAGCTGAAACAGCTGAAATAAGCAGGAGGAAAGGAGGACAGGAGAGTTTGTCTTGAGGGGAGAAACGACGAGAGTCTGATTGGACTGACAGAACTTGTGGAGGCGCATTCATAAAGATGCTTTCTGGATTTCTACAAGCTTTAATAAAGCAGCTAACGCTCGACCCGGTTCGTCTGTGCCTCCATCAGCTCGCAGCCGCCGGGCAGCAGCTGTCTGCCTTTAATAACCGGAGCAGCTTTTCATTTCAGCCTCATCACCGCAGCAGAAGGACGCGGCCTCAGTTCCTCCCCCGTGCATCATAAATACACCATTACTACTTGTTGGCCGACACTCGGGGGACTAGTGGCTTGTTGATGGACCGACTTTAGCTACAGCATCATTATCAGGAGCAGCAACAGGCCGTTAACTGATGGGATTATTTCACCGCACTGTGGCCGTGGCCTCTGACTGAATCTCGGCTGCTGCTGCTGCAGACAGAAGCTGAAGGACTGACATCATGCAGCTAAAGGCCGGCTGTAAATAACCTCCTCCTACTCTCTGGATCTAACAACAGCTCTGTAGCTGAGACAGGAAGTGGTCTCTGATTGGAGGCCTCTGGAGGTAAAATAAACACCAGCTGGCAGCAGGTTCAGATCTGAGGGACAATACGAGGCTGGCGCTCAGCCTGCTGGCTCTGATGAAGGATGTTACTTTAGACTGAAAATCGCTTACTTTGAGCAGATCTTTGGGAAAATCCTGGCCGTCGTTCAGTCCCTCCAGGTTGCCGATGAACTGAGTGCACGACATCCTCTTGCCAACATTCTGGAAAAAGTAACAGCTTTAGTATAATTTTCTATTTACAGACAAGAGTTTTCTTTATTTAACACAAATTATTTATTTTAACTGAACTTGTTGAAGATGCTTAAGTAAAATTAAAGAATTAAAACAGATAAACTTTAATATGAAAAAAAAAAACAAAATTTTCAACGATTTATGTAAAAACTGGCAGATAAATAAGATTCAAACAAATAAAACAAATTATTTTTTCAGATTTGAGTAACAAAAACTGCAGCTACTAAATGTAAAACTACAAACTTAGCCCAAATTAAAGAATTTATAACTCCAAATCCCATTAACATGTTTCAAAATGAAAAGCAGCAAGACACTAGCTAAAAAGCAAAATGAAGAAAAATACAAGCTAATAGAGCAAAATGTTAGCTAAAAGATGCTAAAGGTTACCTAAAGCTAAAAATTTGAACTTAGAAAAGGGTTAGCTAAAAGTTCAAGTAGAAATTTGCCAGCTAAAAATAGCTAAATGATAGCTAAAATCAGCAAGATATTAGCAAAAAAAAGCTAATGGCTAGTAGATTAGCAAAAAGCAAGTGAAAAGGTAAAATTATCAAAATGCTATCTAGAAGCTAAAAGTACTAAAAGGCTAATTAAAAGCTAAAAAAGGCAAAAGACTAGCTAAAACATACATAAGACATTACATAAGACAGAAATGAACCCAGTCTGTTAGAGCAGATCTTAATATAGTTCAATGAGGTAAATATTTGTAAATCGTGTTAAATATATTAAACAATACAATAATTACATAAACAAAAGTTACAGTATCAATCACCGGAAAGAGACAAATGTTTTGGTGTATGAATAACTAAAATAGCACCAAGTGTGCAGGATTAAAGACAGAAAAAATGTACAGAAAATAAAAATTGTACTTTGCTACTTGGCAAATCAGTCTCTTTATTTAATATATATTTAATATCTACTAAACTTCATTAAAATGATTCTCTTTCTCAACCAGAGGTTCTGTTTTATTAAACATGTTAATAACACCATGTAAGATTTTGTTTGTTTTCATATATTTTTAGCTGCAATTTTTACTGCAAACACATCATAATCTAATCAAATAAAGTTTTCAGTTTCTTCAGAGACAATTGGTGGAAAATTAAAAATAATTTCCCGTAATCCAGTTTCTAAATTCACAGTGTGTCACTGACGACAGCACAGGTCAGATTTAAATCTGTTCAGATGGGCTGAAAGGTTCCTGAAGTGCTCCTCTCTGTAAGAGCTGATCCTCCTCTTCATCTCTTTAATTAATCATTCATCCACAGAGCCGCACCATCCTGGAGCAGAGCTGCCAGCGGCCCAGATTTCCTAAAGAAGGCTGGGACTGGAAAACGAGACGATTAATGATGGAGAAAGAGGCTCAGCAGGAAAACCTGCAGATCGGATGGTGATTAGCCCGAGTCCCAAAACTCCTCAGTTAATGAAGCGACCGCTTGTACAAAGCTCAGATTTATAAACTTCTCCCGTTTACAGGAGATCAACTCAAAGTTTCCTCACCTGACCGTGCAGATCGCTGTTCAGCAGCATCAGGGCACAGGTGAGCGTGTGAGCTGCATCTGCAGGATAAAAAATAACAATTAGTTCTCTGATTAATGAGTCAACAAAAAGAAAAATCTGCTGAAATATAATTTACTGCTACACTACTGTTATAAGAAAACATAAGAAAAAAAGGTGTATTACTAATTGTTCTTATAATATTGAAAGTAAAATCAACTTTGTCCCAACAAAAGTTTAAAGTAAATAAAGACTGAAGCATTTACAAAAGAATATATGAACAACAAACTGGTCTTATTGTTAATTTTAACAAGTTGTTTATGCTACTATTTACAATAGAAAATATAATTTATACAAGTATTAAACACTCAAACACAGGCATTCTTGCATATTTTGCGTACATTTTTTTTAACAAAATGCATCTGATCCTACAGCAGTAGTGTCAAAGTTTTATATCACAAAAGCTTTATTTTCCCAAAAAAGTGTTTAATGTAAATCTGATTAAACTCTTTTACCTTTTTCCAAGAGTCAACTTCATATTGCAGCTCTACAAGTTTTATCAAGTGAGCAAAAAGTGTTTTTACTCGACATGGCGAATGGCTAATGCTAACGACTAATTGTTAATGCTAACACTTTACAAAGAGCAAAAAAATTGTGCAGTATCTATGAGGAGAAGTAATTTTTTTTCAATTATTATTATTAATAATTTAATAATTAATATTAAAGAGCTAATTACTAATGAACCTTTTTGTGGATGTTTAATGCCGCCTACTGGAAACGGCACACAATGGTTTGTGGGAATTTTTGGGGGAACCAAAAAAAAAAAAATAGGACAGGTTCTTAAATTTTAAGACTCAATTGTTGTGCAGCTTAAAATGTTCGTTTTAGTTGGTGATGGATCAACTTCTCATCAGAAAACAGACAAACATGTCTAGAACTGTCATACTGCTCAAATGTTGTACTATAATTACTACATTAGCTCACCATATCAAATATATAGCCAGAGAAAATACCTGTGATCATATTAACAGCAGTAGGGATGACAAACATAATCTTCAGCCAGGCCGACCTATGATTCACTAAATTCTGAAAATAAAACAACCTTCATGGCCACTCATTAAATTTGGCTTTATATTAATTTAATGTATGTTTTATTGTTTTAATGGTGGTAAATGCATTTATTATTATGGTCTGTAATCTTCTGCATGGTGCATACAGTAGACATTTATATAGATTTCTTCAAGTTTTAAGAAGAAAACCTGCTTGTGGCAAATATGATACGCAGCCTAGATTGCTGCATCACCATATTTAGAGCTAGATCTATATTATATTACTAGATCTAGCGGTGGCAAACTTATGATTTCATTATCCATCCATCCATCCATCCATCTTGCTGATCATATCGTATGGGTTGGGTGTATAAAATAATAAATGGAATATAATTTTATTTTGCATTGTTTGTGTTTGCAGTGAAACACCCTCCTCAGCTCTCACCATGTGACGGTAGGACTCTGGGGTTGGACTCCAAGTAGCGCCTGGAGAAGTGAGACAGAACCCTCTCTCTCTCCTGAGTCTCCCCCATCAGAGCAAACTGCCTGAGGAAAGTCCTGCAGCACAGACATGCATGGTTACACACAAAAAAAACTGGATGTAAATTAAAATGTGGCCTAATTTGAATCATTACAAAAAAAAATCTAATTTTGTATAATAGTAAATATATCAGAAAACGGTCAAATTGTGTAAGAAATGTTAATTAATGTAATTAAAACAAAATAAAATAAAAAGCTGCAATGCCACAGAAGTCCTCTAGAGGGCAGTGTTCACCTGAGGATAAATTACATCAGAATTCCTATTTTCTGAAGTCAAATCAAAGCTGCTTTGATGCAGAAACAAGAACTTTATGAGACTTTACAAGTTAATATTTTATATTTTATTAAAAAATCTTTTTTTTTTTTTGCTAAAAGAACTGTACTCTGTTGTCTTTTCTTACCGCAGAGCTTGGTCGAGTGTGAGGCCGGTAAAACTGAAGAAACTCAGGTACTCCTCTGCAACAACGCGGCTAAAATCATTGCTGTAAACAAATAAATAACAACAAAATAACAAATAAGAACTAAAGGAAATAAACTGCCCTCAGCTCATTGAATGACCTCCATTTCAAACTTCCAGAAAAAAAAAAGATGATTCTGAAGAATGATTCAAAGTAAACGTCTCCTGCAGACTAAACTTTTTTAAAAACATTTTTAAACGTCTAAAACTCACTTTTTGCTGAGGTGACGCGACACATCGGACTTCCTGAAGCCGTCCAGGTTGAAGAGGCGTTTGGCCAAACGCTTGGCGGCCGCCACGTCCCCGCGGTGGCTGCCGTTGGTCAGGGTGTCGCTGCTGCCCAGACCCAGCCGGTCGCTCAGGTCCTGGTCCAGCTCAGAGTCCGTCGCCAAGCGGGCCTTCTCCCTGCTGACAGAGGGAGGAGCCAGAAAAGGTTAGACGAGGTCAGAACGAGGAAAAGACTCAGAGTTGACGGGTTTTAACGACGGGAACGAGGTCGTCGGGTTTTGTTTTGGCGAAACGACGGGGACTTTTCCCCGCTGCCACGCAGAGCCGGCTGACTTCCCCGGCCTCTCCAGCTGGCTGCAGAAAACATGACGGAGCAGCTGCTGGGATCAAAAACTCAACAAACATTTTCTAAATAAAAACAAGCTTTTTATCATGAGGCACAAGCCAAGAACCAAGAACCCCCATCTGCTGTCCTCTATCCTCTTATTTACATCTCACTGCCTGTATGAGCAAATTCTAACCGTTAAATCAGCTAAAAGGATAAGTGTCAGCCCCTCTCTTCAGGGTCTTCACGGTCCACAAAGGACCAGGTCCACGTCGACCTGGTAGAATTTGGACACAGCTATAGATTCACTCAGTTTTAAGTGGTGATGTAATCAGCTGAGAACATCTGGCCCCGCCCACTAATCAGCACCTGCAGCAAAGGGACAAGAAAAGCGAGGGAGAAACCCACAGAACCCAAACACGGGTCAGGTGACTCATCTGATCGGGAGGTTTCTGGTGCCGGTCCAGGAGTCTCTGTAGAGATTAGAGATCCTCTCTGGAATGAGCTGGAGGTGGAGAAAGATCTAAACTTCAGCTTTGATCCAGTCATGTTTGTGTTTTCTCAGTTTTCTCTGGATGTCAGCACACACGGTGAGCCCTCCAGCACAAGGGCGTAACTTTCTGAAGGACTGGTGTGGACATGTCCCCACCAACTTTGACCGGACGGGGACAGTCCCCACC
>JAUBOC010000056.1:19473353-19483683 GCA_032275365.1 Anablepsoides cearensis
GTTATCGGCCGTTAAATGGAGAAAGTTATCGGTTATCGGTATCGGTTCTTAAAATAAGTTATCGTGCATCCCTAATTAAAATCATACATATTCTCAATTATATTGATGCAGAGTTTGACAACTTACTTAAAAAACTAAATGTTCTTCTTAGCCACATATTAAATACATATTTCATTAAAGTAAAACTTCACAGTGAGTCTATATGAAACGTAAAAATAAAATACTTGCACAACAGGTTCTGTAAGCCTTTACAGACTGGAAAATTACCAACCACAAAGCAGAGAGCAGCAATTTCTCATTATTAGACACCAATTATCAATATAAATTAAATAAAACTAGTAATCTACATTCCAAGTCCAACAGACAAACCAGCTTACCTTCTCCCACACAAACACACAAGATCAGATAAATGTAGTTAAACTATGACCTAAATGGACCGGACTTTGGACTTTAACCTTACAAATGAAACTGGTGTTAAAAATAAGACTTGCAAGATGTTTAAGCTTCGTCGTTTAAATCATTTATAGCTTTTTACTTAGTCAAAAAACAAAATATATTCTGACAAATTATTATGTTTAAGGTGGGATTGAACTTAGTTGCAGATATTAGGAGACAAGTTATCAAAATAAAAAACCTTTAAAAAAAAATCACAAAATACATTATTTTTTTAGGTGTAGTTTGACCAAATCTTTGTCTGTTTGCAATCAAGCAGCTACAAATCTCATAAATGGCCAGTTTTTGAAAATCACAGGCTAAACATGCACAGCTTGCAAAGCTACATTCTTGGCCGTGCACATCATTTTGTCGTCTACCTCAGCTCCTTTTGTTCCCACTTTGGCAGAAACCCCCCGTGTTTATGATTCAAACTGCTGCAGTGCACTTATGGATAGATCTGAAGAAGTTCTTCAATACGTTCTTCATGTTGGTGTGGTTTCCTGTCAGAGGACAGCATCAGAGCAACAGTCGCTTCTCATGCTAGGGAATTGGGTCGTAGTCCCAAGACGACTCCAAACATTTTAAGAGAAAAGCTGTTGCAAAAACTCCTTGAACGAGTCTGTCGCATCGTTCGCAAAAGGCAGCCCATAACACGCACCTTCTAGTCGTTTATGGAGCCGGCCATGTCCCGCATGCATATTCAGAAATGAAGCAAATCCAAAAGAGGTGTGGAGCATCAGTAGGCAAGGTGGGTGAAGTGTCTTTCCAAAGGACACAACTGAGTGTTTTGTACAAAAATCTAAAGATTCAAACATTGACATTCAGCACCTAGTGATGTTTGTAAAATTTTACAGGTTTAATCAGAGAGGTGTGTTGGCTAGAGGCACTATCAAGACTTACTGATTGGACAGAGTGGCCATACTGTAATTATTTTAATAGGCATAAACTAACAAATACAAAAAAACATGTATATGCAGTTTCACTCAGAAATATAGCCATGATAATTTGTTTACATTGACAGCCTGCCCTTCTCTATTCTACACACCTCATTGGGTTTAATGTTAGCCAACGAAGGTTTCTTTCATGGTAGCATGTTGGTTTGATCGTCTTGTTTAGCTAGCCATTAGCCTAGCCTGGTCAATGACTCATGTCAATATCACATCCTGAGCTCAGATGCCACAGCTGATAATCTATTAATAACTATTAAAACATCACATCAAAAATGACCAAACTATCCCTTTAAGTACTGACCTTGGGGAAATGGGATGCAAAAGATACAGATGGAATACCAGCAGTCACCTGAGCTACGGATGATAAATAATTCCCACTACAAGCTGCAAACAAACCCTCAATGTCACTTCATCACAAGGCCGACGTAAGAAAGCAAAAGCTCTGCAACTCATTTCTGACAGGAAGAAAAACAGGTGAGGCCAAATGCAAATAACCCAAACCCCACTGCCCTACATGTGCCCTGTCAAGTCAGCATGCAGCAGCGAGAAGAGGTGGATCCAGGCCCAGCTTGTGTCGTCATCCTGACAGGATCAATGGGCAATTTTTTGTAAAAAAAAAAAAAAAAAACTCATTGATATCATCCCACTTTTAGTGACACCACTGATGGGAAAATGACGCACAAAAACACCCCCCAGAATGCAAACACACATCGTTAACATGCATGATTGTTTGGGCCTGATAAGAAACTATAAAGGGCAGTTTTGAACAGAGCTGGATCATCTGCAGGCTCAGATGAATGGGGGCTCAGTGTTTCACCGCAGTTTTCAGTCGGGCGCGCACTACGCCATGTTGGTATTTCCGAAGCAGATTATGCAACGCGATTCATCCACCTTAAAAACCACCCATTCCGCTTTAAACACTCCAACAGATCCAGGGCTACACCCGGGAGGAAGTCGATCCAATAAACAACTGACTAAAAACCGAGCTGTCTGTGTTTCTGATGCCACATCTAACGTGAACTATAACCATCAAAATGTCTTCCTGGTGTTTACCAAAGCGTTTAAAAAGGCAGCAGTTTGATCGGGACGTGTTATTCTGATTAGTTATAAAAACATGGTGGGTTTGGATCACACAGAGCCCTGCTGGGGAAACAAAGATCAGTCAAAACTAGATCGTTAAATCCTTCCACTTAGATAACGCAGCGTGAAAATGTACGTCCAGCCCCGGAGAAGAAGAAGAAAAGCTGCTGATGCAAGAAACAACCTGCTGGCGAGAAGAAACTGCAGTGAAACGAACCCAACATATCCCCGTTACCGTCGAGCTGGAGGCCAACTCTTGACTTTCTACGTAGGCGAGTAAACAATTAGAGACTACGTAACCTGCGGCCACTCCGGGTTTAATTACGCCCAAACTTATAATGTTTTAATAGTCGGGTGAAGACAGGAGATAAACCCGGGTTTGGACGGTAAACATGCGGATATTATAAGCAGACAGCCTCACTGAGGACAACAACTGTTAAACAGCTTTAATGCAGACGTGATTAAACTACAGGAACAAACACGGGCGGCTTGATTTAAATGTAAAAAGGCCGTTCCGCTGCCTTACGTGGGTGAAACGGCCCGTGGGTGATCAGACAGAGGAGCAGAAAATGTAAAAAGCTGAGAAGTTGGGAGTAGACCCAGGCAGTCTGGCTAGCTCGCTAACAAAGAAAAAGGAGGAACCTACCACGTGACGAGGTTGCACTATCCGAGGGAATTTCGGCAACAGTCCCCTGCAGTTTTGGTGAAAAAAAAACACAAGGCCACTAACACAAAATACACGAGGCTTGACTCGATCACGGTGCCATTAATAGATCCAAACGACCAGAACAGAACACGGAGGAGGGGAAAAGGCCCCGGGTTTTTGTCGGAGCTCGGCTCGGCTTCGTTCCGGATTCGGCAATGGCTGGGCGAATCAACGATCTACACCTCGGCTCGCCTCGCCGCTGCCGCGAATACGAGCCCGGGCCGTGGAAAAAACACGTCCGTCCGAGTCCGAATTACTTCAAATGTGGACGATCCCGCGGCAATCCTGGGGCGAAAAGCCCGGTTCCCAGTGAGAGAAACGTAATCCGGGAGGCGGTTCGTGGCGAGCCTTTTTCTCTCGTTTTAGGGAGAGACGCTTAGAAAATGGCGGCTAGCAGCTCTCCGTCGGATTTGAGTCTGACAAACACACAAGTGCTGTGTGTGTGCGCGCGCGCGCCTCTGAGTGTGTGTGTGTGTGTGTGTGTGTGTGTGTGTGTGTGTGTGTGTGCGCGCGCCTCTGAGTGTGTGTGTGTGTGTGTGTGTGTGTGTGAGCGCGCGAGTGCTGCTGGTAGGCGGGAGACATTTCTCATTTTCACCACCAGAGTAAAGGGCAGATAAGAAACGACATAAAAGCTCAGAAGATGATACCACAGGAGGGCATTGTCTTCTCTGAAAACAGCGCAATGTCACTTTTTAACTGGTTAGACTGGAAATACCGCTCAACAAAATGTTTTTAATGCACACAAAACTCCTCTATACTAAAAATTATATAAATATTTAGATAAAACAACAAACAGTGATAGCTATTACCTGCACATTAATCACATTTTTTCTGTACGTTTTTTCTTCTAACATTTAGCAAATTAGAGGTTCACAACTTTTTTCCTAACTTTTGCAACTATTTAAAACATTTTCCTCATAAAAATATATTGCTTCAAAAAATATATTTTTAACTCTTTGGTACGGTTTTAGCTAGAGCCCTTTGCTACTCCCTTTCAATGTTTCAGTTAGCTTACTGCTACTTTTCTCTTAACTATAATAGCATTTAACTTTTTGCTAGCTTCTTTTAATCTTTTAATAGACTTATGCAACTTAAGCTACCATTCAGCTACTTTTATTTTAAACTAGCTTTTCATAACTTGATTTCTAGCTAGCCTATCAATAGCTGATTCTATCTACATTCAGTTGTTTTAGTTAGCCTTTTCTGCTTTTAGCTTCTAGTTACTGTTTTGCTGCTTTTAATTACAATCTTTTTGCTTTAACCCAACCTTTTGCTTATTTAAGGTAAGCTGACACATTTAGCTTCCAGCTACTATAAATAATTTTAACTTGCCTTTTTGTACTTGTTGCTTTTTGTTAGCATTTTAGTACTTTTAGCTACTACTCTGCTTCCTTTAGGTTTTAACCCGACATTTGCTACAAATTTGCTACTTTTTGTATATTACTAGCCTTTTGTTACTATTAGCTTTTAGTCACAATTCTGCTTCTTTTAGCTTTTGGCCAGCCATTTGCTACTATTAGCTTGTAGATACCAATCTAATATTAGTATTTTGCTAGCATTTGTTGCTAGAAGCTTTTAGTTACAACACTGCTTCTTTTAACTTTTGACCAGCCTTTTGCTACTTTTAGTATTATAGTACGTTTAGTATTTTACTAGCCCTTTTAGCTAACATTCTGCTACTTTTATCTTTTTACTCTTGCTATTGTTAGATTCTATTTAGCCTTTTGATGTTTTAATTCTCCTCTTAACTTGACTACCTAGCCATTTGTCAGGTCCTGGATGACTGAAAATTGACACTAACATACAATGCTAACATAGGTATACCATCATTAGCATATGATGCTAACTGTGGTATACCAGCATGTTGGATCAGATCAGAAGTAAGAGCGAATGTAAACATTAAATTAAAAAATCACAACAGATAATTTAGTTGGCTGTGACTCAGCTTCAGAGTTGATCTAAGACCTGCAGGGTGAATGTAGCCTTAGAGACTTTGCTCTGGTGGCCATTTTGAATTACAGTGGCTCCAGTTGTAGACATACATCCAGTGATTATTTCCTCAAAGTTTCAATAAAATTTGTCCAGCGATTCAAGAGGTATTTCACTAACAGATACATGTACACACTTCAGACAACAAGCTAAATATTCTGTACAAGTACAAAATTCTTCTGGATTACGCTGACTTTGAAAGAGTTATACAACCGAGATGTAAAAGTAGTTATGCTGATGAATCATTTCCTGTAAAAATGCTTTCAGATTAAAACTTTCTGCTGCTGTTCACAAAGAAATAACTTCTGCAGTCGTTTCAGAGGATATTTGTACTTTGTTGCGCTCTGACTACTAGGACAAGCTGTTTGTGTTTATCTGATGTGGTTTTAAATAAACGTCTGTTTTCACTTCCTGTGCAGTAAAATGTTTACTCAGGCAGGACGTGATGCAGATGTCCTCGTGTTTTCTCAAAGAAATCTCAATCAAACGGATACCGACGCTTCCTGAAATCCATGTTTCCAACCTCAGATGTCTGCAACCCCTCCACAAAAGAAAGAACCCTGAATGCTTCTCGTTTAAGACAATCACTTGTTTGGGCAACTCGCAGCCACAAAACCCACTGATGTTTGGCCTCAGAGATACTACAAAAAATAAGGAAATAGAAGTTAGAATCACCTTTGACTCCATTGTTGAAATCCTCCACTCAGTAATCCAAGAGGTCATAAATCCAGTTACAACACAAGAAACCTGAAACAGAATAAAACAAACATTAGATAAACAGAAACATGCTATTTAAAAACTATCAACTATTAAACCTGATGACTTTCAAACTGAGATAAATGTTGTTTTAGCATTTTATCTTTAATGGTAGTGACAAATTCTTGTCTGCTCTGTGTTGATTTACAGCAGAAAATACTGAATTTTTTGGTGTTTTTCACCAAAGCTAAAAAGTTCCATATTAAGTAAGACTGAGTCTCCAACAGCAGCGAGTTCTGCCAGTTTTAACTAGTGTTCTGCCTGTTTTATCTTGTGTTATGCTCATATTAGCTTGTGTTTCCCTGTTTTAGCTTGTAATTTGGTGATGTTAGCATATGTTCAGTCTGTTAGATTGTCATCTGCCTGTTTTAGCTCATGTTTAGCTTATTTTAGCTTGTGTTCTGCCTGTTTTAGCTCATGTTTTGCTTATTTTAGCTTGTGTTTCCCTGTTTTAGCTTGTAATTTGGTGATGTTAGCATATGTTCAGTCTATGTCAGATTGTCATCTGCCTGTTTTAGCTCATGTTTTGTTTATTTTAGCTTGTGTTCTGCCTGTTTTAATTGTAATGGTGATGTTAGCAGATGTTTTGCTCATGTTAGCTTGCGTTCTGCACATGTTAGCATGTTGTGGACAAGTCTCAGTTATCAACACACCAAATTCAAATTTGACATCTTTAAAATTGACTGAGTTATAGAGTTTCAGTTGGCTGCTGCAGGTATCATCTACCAGTTTAACTCCAAAAGTTAATCAGTTGTAGACGTTCATCCAATGATCACTTTTGGCAAGTTTTATTAAAAACAATCAACTGGTTTATGAGATATTTTGCTAACAAGCAGACAAACACCCCGTCTATAAAATGGCTGCAATATTCAGTTTGACCTCTAGATGTCAGTGAGAGCTAAAATTTTATTTGAATAGGTCTTGATGATAAATAAACTATGATGAAGTGATTTTATAAAAACTGAATGAAATTTAAATGGAACAAAATCACCCTGCATTCTTAAATTAATCTTCACAAAGTTATGATATAGAAACTGTTAGGCCTAATTAAATTACTAAAAAAGTTCAGATATTTCAGCTGAGGTTGATATTGGTGAAGCTTACATTACATTACATTTGATATATGAAACAGATGATATCTAATTGTTCTGCTCAGTTTAACTCATGTTTAACTTGTTTTAGCTGATGTTCACATCACTGTGCTCTGCTTGTTTTAACTTGTTTTGTTTTTTTCTGCTCTTTGTAGAGGGTGTTTTGCTCCATGTTTTGTTTGTTTAATCTCATTTTTATTTTGTTAAAGTGCATGTTTTGAATTTTTTATCTTGCATTTTGGACTTTTTTTTGTTTTACTTGCTGTAGCTTGTGTCCTACTCATTTAAGCTTATGTTTTGTGTATTTTAGCTCCCGTTTTGATAGTTTTATCTCGTGTCCTGCTTGTTTAAGTTAAGCTCATTTTAGCTTCTGTTCTGATTGTTGCAGCTTTCCTTAGGCTTGCTTACATTTTAATGATTCATTTTTAGCCTATTCAGCTTTTTTCAGCAGTCACTTAGTCCTCAGTTATTCAGTTTTGTTTTGTTTTTGTTTTGTTTTTTTCAGAAAATCCAGTGTTAGTTTAATCAAAATGCCTCAGCTTTTATTGGTTTTCTCATTAAAGATGTGAATTTAGATTTTATTGTATATATTCATACATCTTGCTTGTTCTTTCTTTTTGCTAATTTTATTTGGATAATTGTGCAGTCTTCAGTATGTTTTTATTTTTTTTATCTTTTTAGATTTTTGCAGCATTTTGTTAATTTAAATGTGCTTTATGGATTCATTGTAATTCATTCATTTAAACAATTTGTAGGGATTTATTTGAGGCAAACTACTTATTAATATGGTTAATTTAATTTAATATATAAGGCAAGGCTTTATAAAAACGTTTGGACCCAGCACTCTCAGAGTAAAGTTTGTTTTGATGCGACTCTTTGCAGCTGACAGGCTAAAGCTAGCGGGCTAACTACATTAACGTTACAAAAATTAATGGAAAAAAAAGTTTTACATGGTGAATATTGTCAACACTGGAGTTGGAGATTTGAAGTTAATTTATCAGAGAGGCGTCTTACCTGATAAGAGAGTAAATAAACGCATTAGCGGGGATTATTTTGTTTAAAATGTAAATTCAGAAGCTGTTGAACTGAAGGCTGGATGGGAAGCTAACGTCAGGGATGCTAACACTAGTTAGCTTGTTTGCTTCCCGATCTCACAAACTTCTCAATGACTAATTACCTGTTTGGCACACAAGTCAACGAAAAAACGAAGCGTGTCCAAATGAAATAATCACACGATTAACTAAACGGGACGTTTTTCCACGACGAGCAAACTGTTTGTTTGTTGTTTTTTTAAAGAAAACAACGAGAAAATCTTACTTACCTGCTTGCTCTGTTACAAACCACCGATGGACTCCGCCCCCGCGCTCCTATTGGCTAATGCTTCATTTCCTCGCTTCCCATTGGCTCCCGCGGCTGTCAGTCTTTGCAAATGCCCGTACAGCGGAAATGTGTACGAAAGTTCATATAACGAAACTTCATTATCCAAAATAAATGTTCTAATTTAAAAATGACTAAATGAGCCCCGCGGCTTCTTTGTGTTTTATAAACGACCGGTTAACTCCCGCCAGAATCGGAGGGTTGTTTATTACACCGCAGGCATGCTAGCTGCTCAGTCTTACTCCTGCCTGCTCACTACACAGTTACTACATTATTATTTTTTAAAGCTTCGTTTTCCAGACTTCCCTCATGAATGCGCACCAGAATTCCTCCACTGTGGCGCAAATCGACATCAGACGGCGCTGAAAGCAGCGCATGAGTCAGTCTAATTTTAGCCCATTTGTCGCATCTTAGCACACATTGTTCAGCTGGGGGTGAGATCGAGATTCGTCTGGACTAGGTGTCTGTCCCTCAGAAACCAGGCCAAGAGACGCATCAGGGCAGACATTCTGCACCACATGAGAAGTTTTGGGTGACTGTGGGAACGAAGATGGAAAACTAAAAGAGAGAGGAGGGACAGAAACACAGATTATTGCTGCAGAAGTGGAAATATTCATCATTAACTCTGAAGTTACAACATTGTTTAGCTTACATTGGTTTCAGCTTCTGTTCAAAATCTCACTTCTAACATACAACCAAGTTTTGTCTTATATAAATATATTATTGTTCTATATTTTACTAACAGCATTGCACTGTCAGACTGCAAGTTTACTTGTGGTTCCTATCACAGTACATGTTGCAGTGTTAAATCAACACTTAAAGAGTTAAATTTAACAGTGTGTGAGTCTATTTTATCTGAATAAGTGTTGATTTAACTCTTTCCATTTTCAGAGTACAATTTAACTCTAAACAGAGTTAAAAATTAACACTGACGAACACTGTGCAGTGTTAGTAAAACTTAACACTTCAAGTCAAATAACTCTGATGTGAGTAATTATGATTCTAAGCAGAGTTAATAAGGTACTCCACTTTAGTGAAACATCAACTCTGATTTTCATGCTTTTCAATACTGAATTGAGTTATTGATAGTTAACACTGGAGGTTCATATACCTCCTATGTGTGTTAATTTGACACTCTATTGTGTTATTTTCTCGTTTGCTGTGTGAAGGGTGTAAAACAGACACTATGAGGTAGTGATGTGCAGATCGATACTGAAATATCAATACTACCGATACCAGAACTTTATGATCTAGAATCGATACTAAAATCAAAATATCGATACTTTAATACTTCAGTTATTTCACATAATGTACATTATGACACAGGAAAATAGTGGAAAATAACTAAACTGTCCTATATGTGGTTGGAGGGAACTAGTTTTTCTTCTGCTTGGGTAATGCATCAGCACAGTGGCACATGCTCCATCAGTCACAGTCTGTAGATGCATGGCACGTCATTTTAACATAACATCTGCTTCATCTGACTGTCTGTAATTAAAATCTAGATGAGGGGTTCACAAACTTTTTCATGCCATGTCCCTCAAACAGCATTAGCTCTGGCCAAGGACCTTGTTACAAAATGAAAGAAGAAGAACCCGTCCAGAGGACCTACTTATTTTTTTTTTTTTTTTGATTTTTCTACCTGGATTACTGAGATGCATCAGGATACTGTCATGTAATATTTATACGCTACTTTTTAAGATTTACCAGACACATTATGTGAGTTATCACAAAGTATCTGATCAGTATCGCCGATACCAGCCAAATTTTACTTGGTATCAGTATTGGAAAGAAAATTGGCAGTGTCGAACATCACTATTAGGTGTCATTACACAGCAAAGTGTAGAGTTCAGATCAACTCTCACTCACGTTGTCGATTTATGGCCAATAACACAAACTTAAACTTGATCAACTAATGAATCTGAACAAAACAACTAGAACAACTA
>JAUBOC010000056.1:19497193-19507251 GCA_032275365.1 Anablepsoides cearensis
AATTAAGAAAGGTTTAAGACATTTACAACTAAATTAAGAAAGATTTAAGACATTTACAACTAAATTAAGAAAGGTTTAAGACATTTACAACTTAATTAAGAAAGTTTTGAGACATTTGCAACTAAATTAAGAAAGGTTTAGGACATTTACAACTAAATAAAAAAAGGTTTCAGACATTTACAACTAAATTGAGAAAGGTTGAGACATTTACAACTAAATTAAGAAAAGTTTGAGACATTTACAACTAAATTAAGAAAGGTTTAAGACATTTACAACTAAATTAAGAAAGGTTTAAGACATTTGCAACTAAATTAAGAAAGGTTTAAGACATTTACAACTAAATTAAGAAAGATTTAAGACATTTACAACTAAATTAAGAAAGGTTTGAGACATTTACAACTTAATTAAGAAAGGTTTGAGACATTTACAACTAAATTAAGAAAGGTTTAGGACATTTACAACTAAATAAAAAAAGGTTTGAGACATTTACAACTAAATTAAGAAAGGTTTGAGACACCTACAATTAAAGTGAGACAGGTTTGATAAATTAAAACATATTAAAAACTCATTCAAAGAAACAGAAACTCTCAGGAATATTTACAGATATTTTGTTTATAGATAGATTCTCTGACCAAAGATGAACCTCATTTGATTCCTTTGTGAATCAAACAGTTTACAAACTTATCAAGTGGCCATAATGTTATGGCTGATTTTTCTACCAAACAAAGTCAGTTCAACATAAGAAACTGAAAATTTTAAGGCAGTAAATGTTTGTTTTTCTTTCAAAATGACTAAATTGATGTTTATGGTTTAACCTCAGTGGATAAATCTTTTTCGTTTTATGTTTTTCTAACAAAAAGCAACTTCAATAAATCCCATTTTAGCACATTTGTTTGAATTTATGTATAAAAAATATTAAACCTACATGTAGTTTAAAGGATTCAGCAGGGGAGTAAATGTGACATGTGGCAGAAATGGAGCGAGGATGGAGTTTTTACAGATCAGACAGAAGCAAATTGGTGTAAAAAATGACAAAAAATGACAAAAGACTGTTGGAGGAGCTGAAAGTCTGTAACATCTTTCACCGGCTCAAAGGTTGGAAGAGCTTTTCTACCGGTCCAGTTTATTATTATTAATGTTCCTTTTAGTTATAATTTAAAGCTGAACTGGAAGCGGATCAGAAGATGTTTCAGCTGAAGAAGCAGATTTACAACCGTTAACGTTTGACGATGAAGTCATGAAAGAAAAGCTCAGATCTTATATCAGGATTTGGAAACGACCCATTTTCTCCAATCCGAACATACGGATCATTCTTGTTTTCCATCCCAGAGTTTAAAACGAAGCACAGATGTTTTCGAGTGGCAGACATTTAAAAAGTTAAGCTCAGGAAAAAACAAAGTTCCCATTTATCACCGTAAGGATGAAGAATGAGCCGCGGCCTCTGGCTCGTCACGGCCGCCAGACGTTCCATCCACATAATGAAGACTAATTACATCAGCAGGTAACATCAGACAGAACCAGTTCTTACCACCAGGACCAGGATCATTGGACCCTGGTAGATGTAGTCTGTGTAGACGCCTGCCCGCTTCCCAAACCAGCACCTGAAATAAAAACAGAAGAATCCGTCAAACAGAAGCGTCTTTACAACCCGATGATTAGTTTGTAGCTTACGCACCTGTTCTGAAGTCAAGCTGAACATAAAATGACTTTTAGATCAGCTTCAGTTTGGAGTTTTCAGCTAAAATTAGTTTAAAGTCTTTGGTTGAATCACAGAAACACATGACCTGTTTATAGGAGTAAAAATCAAATAAAATATATTTTCAAGTTTTTAGAAACTTTCTTAAAGTCCAAACCTCAGACTGATTAAAAATTTCCTTACAAAATGTCTAATTAATAACATTAATTCAAACCAACGAGACACGTGGTCAATAATTCAACCAGACTCCTGCTAAACGTCTGTCATAATTTGTGGTTTTAAGGTATTTTTTTTAAAAACAGCTAAAAAAAGCTTAAATTTTAATAAACCAAATAATTCGATGAGGCATCAAAACCAACCTAAACAGATAAAGGAAACCAAAAACACGAAGAAGATGGTTTACGAATGTCACAACAAACGAGTTTTTCTAAATACTCTCATTTCTTTGCTTTGACTTGAGAACTAAAATTTGGGTTACAAGCTAGTGCATTCAATTGTATCTGTTTTTATACAATATTCTTAGTTATTTATGATCATATTTTTCTTTTTTTAAAAAGTAACAAAACAAATTGCAGTGTTTTTTTTTTTGGGGGGGGGGGTGTGTGTGTTTATAACAGATTAATGGCATTTTAGTGCATTTCTATGCACTAAAATGGTAGAAACAAATGGTAGAAATGCACTAAAAAGGTAGAAATGACTCAGCCCCCTGCTGAAAATATGGATGAAGGACAACAGAGCTGCTTCATGGAAGAAGAACCTCAGCTTAGCCTGTTAGCTTTAGCGCCGACGCTATATTGCCTTATATGTATATCTATGTATATTTCTATCTTTTCCTCTCTGTCAATGCTCTCTGGTTTCATTTAATAGAGCCAATTGTCAGATATTGTCCAAGATTAACCTTCAGGGTGGATATAGCTGCTAGCAGCCTCACACCGATGACTTTTTAACGTCATCATTTACCCAGAATGCTTTGTGTGTAAATAAAATGGCTCAGTCCGTGTTAAAATATATTTTTAGAAAATTACAAAACTGAACAGCCTACAGTATTTTTACAGTCTTTACAGTTGAAATACATGTTTATCAAATAAAGTCTATTGTTACAACTAATCGTGGATCCTTTTAAAAAAAACGCTGCAGTTTAGAGAGGTTTTTAAATATTTTACATCAGGAGTCTCACAGAATTTCAACCTGTAGTTTTCTGACGTTTTAGAAGAGAAAACATGATGCAGATCAGAGCAGATCGTGGAACAGAGTTTCTTTCACAGAACTCAGAAACCCAATCTGCTCACAGCAAACCAAACATTTAACCTGAAGTATCTGAACCTGGTCGTTTATGATCATTAAAAGAAGAAGATCATCACAACAAGTTGTTTAAAAAGGTTGAAGAGGACTCGACACAAACAGTAACTCCCTGAATGTTTAATATGTGGACAGGAGACGCTCGGAGCTAAAAATGAAGCCATTAAAGCAGCTTTAAAGTTGTCTGTTTTTAGCTCAGCGCCTGTATTTACATTCCCTCATGGACCGGTTCTCTGCAGCTAATGGGCAAACAAACCCAGTCTGTACATTGTGTCAACACTCCCGACCGTTTCAGCCGATCTGGATCTGATTGGTTTACTTCTCTGGCAGCAGCACGAGTCATAATCAACTACAGTTGATGGTAATGAAAGCAAACGTCCCTCAGAGTTTCAGCTTGGAGAAACTCGACCTACAGGACTCTGCAGACTCCTGATTTATTCCCGGCACGCTGCAGAGTATTGTCGCTTCAGTTAAAGGTGCCAAAAGAGAGCAGCAGCTCCAATTAAAAGGCAAATTGAGTCCGAGCTGATAAATAAGCAGGAATGTTCTGCAATGCTGATGAGATTACAGCGGATAATTAATACACATTCCTCTTCTTAATGCGCTGCAGTTTGGCTTTTTCTTTTTCTGAGCAGAGTTAGAAAAGTTTCACATCAGATATCAAAAAGGAAAAACTCACTTCTCGTTGTCGTAGTACAGCTTCCCGATGGCCCATGCCACGATTATCGGGAAGGGGATACCTGTGAGGTAGAAACAAGACAAAAACTCAGATTCTCTCTCTCTTTCTGTGACCAAACCAACCAGAATCAAAGCTTTAATGAAACAGCTGATGTAGCTTCAATGGTTTTTAAAAAACTCCACATATATAAACACACATACTAATATTTGAAATGCCTCATTTTCAGGTGACGCTCCTGTGGAGACAGACTGAGATGTGGATGGATAATAGATGGATGGATGTTGGATAAATGAATGGATGGATGAATAAATGGTTGAATGGATGGAAGGATAGATAAATAAATGGATGGATGGATGGATGGATGGATGGATGGATGGATGCATTAATAGATGGATGGATGGATTAATAGATAGATGGATGGATGGATGGTTGGATAACTGGATGGATAGATAGATAAATGGATGGATACATACATAGATGGATGAATAAATGGATGGATGGATTAATGGATGGATGGATGCATTAATAGATGGATGGATGGATGGATGGATGCATTAATAGATGGATGGATAGATTAATAGATAGATGGATGGATGGATGGTTGGATAACTGGATGGATAGATAAATGGATGGATACATACATGGATGGATGGATGGATGGATAGATTAATAGATCGATGGATGGATAAATGGATGGATGGATAGATTAATAGATCGATGGATGGATAAATGGATGGATGGATGGATGGATAGATTAATAGATCGATGGATGATAAATGGATGGATGGATGGTTGGATAAATGGATGAATGGATAAATTGATGGATGAATGGATGGTTGGATAAATGGATGGATAGATAGATAAATGGATGGATGGATAAATGGATGGATACATACATAGATGGATGGATGGATGGATGGATGGATGGATGGATGGATGGATAGATAGATTAATAGATCAATGGATGGATAAATGGATGGATAGATGGATGGATTAATAGATGGATGAATGGATGGTTGGATAAATGGATGAATGGATAAATGGATGAATGGATGTTTGGATAATTGGATGGATATAGATAAATTGATGGATGAATGGATAGTTGGATAAATGGATGAATGGATAAATGGATGGATGGATAAATGGATGGAAAGATATATAGATGGATGGATGGATGGATGGATGGATGAATATATAGATAGATAGATGGATAAGGACCTAATTTCCGTCTGGGATCAATAAAGTATTTTTGAATTGAATTGAATAAATGGAAGGATAGAAGGATAGAAGGATGGATGGATGGATGGGTACATAGATTGATAGATGGATAAATGGTTTCCTGCATGAACAGGTTTTTCATCAGCGTCCACATGTTTTCAGTCCGGTTGTGGGCGGGGCTTTGGAAAGGTGGTTCAGAAACCAGTTCTGATGTTGTTACAGTTGGACCCAACTTTGTCCAGGTTTCAACTGTTCAGCTGCTGGTTTGAGGTGGAGTCTCTGAGGGTCCACATCATGATGCTCACACCACCGTGCCTGACACCTGCTTCAGTGGTTTTGACTCTAGCTAAATGTCTAGCTAAAAGCAGCTAAAGATTAGCTAAAAGCAGCAAAATTGAGCTTAAAAAGTGAAGGTCGAGCTGAAGGCAAACGGAGATAAATACAGTAAAAGGCTAACTAAATGCTAGCTAAAAGTAGCAAAAAGCTATTTAACAGCTAAAAGAAGTAGAATGGTAGCTTGAAGCTCAAGGTAGCAAAATGGTAAAAGTAAAAGCTAAAGGAAGCAGAATTGTAGCTAAAAGTTGTAGAACAGTGGTTAAAAGCTGGAATCACCTTTGAAGCTGCTTCTGCCTCATCTTTTAGTGTTTTTTAAAGCTTTTAGCTGCTGTAGAATCTCTTCTGCTGTTAAATATACAACTGGTGACAGAAGCTACACAGACTTCTGCCTCTATATTTCTATAATTCTGTACTTTTAGAATCCTATACTTCCTGTCACTCTGTGTGTTAACGAGGTAACTGAAGGTCAGATGGATTTTTATTTTCGCTGCCAACAAAAGGCGAGTTAAGTTGATGGAAACAGCAGGATTCTGTGTGGCAGCTGGGAAACGTATTGTTCCAAATCCAGAACCTCCAGTTTCAAACTGTCAGAGCGAACTCTGCGCTGCTGAGATCAGGAGCTTTGAGATTAATTAAATTTACCTCCTGAACGGCTTGAAACCTCAGCATGAAGAGAAGACGCCACAAAAACAAATAACAGTTTGTTTTTAGCATCAGGTTGTCTCAAAGTTCCACGCTTCTGCAAGAGTTTTCAGAGACTATTAAGATGTTTCTGTTTGTATCATTTAGTTGTTATTAAACAAGGATTAAATCTGTAAATCATCCCATCACTCCGGATTATCTTCGGCTTATCTTCGGCTCTTTCCTCAGACACAAACCAGACTTGGCATGAATCTGTGCAGAAAGACACAAACAGCTCTGTCTTTGACAGGGCTTGGCAGGCGTCCGTGTTCTGCCTGACAAAAAATAAAAATTCAGATTTCAGCGCACAGCTACAGTCAGAAGTTTACATACACCCATCAGAACCAGAAATATCTTTAATCTGGAGCTCAGGACAGTTTAATTAAAGTGTTTTTAATTAGTGATTCTAAAACAACCTGAAGGGTTTTTAAAATCCTGCCTTGAATTGTATGGGACAAATCAATAAACTGAATTTTTTTTTTTTAATACAGTTTCAAAGCAAATAAATTCAAATTCAAATTATGCACATTCAGATTCAATCTGAGCAATTCTAATTCAATTCCTCACTGCAAAAATTGTCCATCTAACCAAGTTTTAAAATCTTATATCCAGCCAAAAAAAAAATAAAATCTTTTTGATCTTGTTTTGAGACTGATTTACTAAACAAGAAATGATTGTGTCAGAAAAATAATCTTGTTTTTAGATTATTTGTCTTGTTAGTCTGAAAATTTGACTCAAATTAAGTGAAAATTTTCTGCCAATGGAGTAAGAAAATTTTACTTGGAAAGATTCTTGAAATAAGAAAAAAATGAGTCAAATTAAGTATTTCAAGAATCTTACCAAGTAAAATTTTCTGCCCATAGTAAGATTTTAAAACTTGGTTAGAAGGACAGTTTTTGCAGTGCTGCTGGCACAAGATTTATCCCATAGAACTGGACCCAGGTGGGACACCAGACACCCGAACATCGTGAAGCCAGATAGACACTCTAAACTTTCAGCTGTCCATGGGACAAAATGTCTTGCTTCAAGTTTGAGACATTTGGACGAGTCGAGACTGAACCAGCTGTCAGGCACAGTGGTGGCAGCATCATGATGTGGACGTCCAGAGTCTTCATCTTAAACCTGGACAGAGCTGGATTCTGATTGGATAAATCATGCTAACGGGTTTCACTAAGCCCCGCCCCCAACCTGACTGAAAAACTGTAAACCAACCAGTTTTCCTGAACAAGAAGAGGAACAATCAAACAGTGGAGACAAAAGGGTCCAGGTGAGACCCTCAGAGAGGACGGCTCTACTCACACCAGCCGATGCAGATGAACATCCACTTGCGGAGTTTGTCGGTGGAGTAGGTGAGGACGATGGCGGTGTGGAGGTAACAACCTTCCCCAAACATCCAGAAGAAGTTGGTGGAGTGGAAATAGTTGAAGGACGCCGTGACGAGGCGGCACCAGATCTAAGAAACACAAAGGTCACAGGGTTGGTTTCCGGCGGCCATGCTGAGAGGAGCCGAAGTTCGGCTGGTAACGCTCACCACGTTGCTCTCGTGGACCTTGGGGCTCATGGTGAGCTGAACAATGAACCAGGTGGCGTTCCTCAAGATGAAGGCGGCGATCAGGTTCCAGTGGATGATGTTCCTCAGGCAGCGGATGCTCCTGCAAGAAGAAAACATTCAGTTTCAGCTGACTTTAAAGAAAAACTGAGAAAAATTAAGAAAAAAAGGTGATTCTTTTTTTACATTTAAGTTAACCAAATTAGGGCTGTCACTTTAACGCATTAATTAGATTAATTAATTATGCTGCATTTAACGCGTTAAGAATTTATAACGCAATTAACGCAAAACTAGACACTCACAATTTTGGCCATTGAAGCACCCGTAGGCACAGGCGTGCTGCTCTGCGCACATGCGTAGTAGGTGTCGTAACAATAGTGAGTGAAGGGGACATGTGTGTCCCCCCCACTTTACAAAAGTATCCGTTTGGACCCCTCCACTTTCAGTTCACCCAGCGCTGTTTCTGTGTCGACTGATGAAAGAATCCATTCCACTTGACTGACAGGAGAAAACTCCTCCCACTAAAAGTCCGCTCCAGGTTTTCCTGGTTTCCTCCATCCAGTCAGCACAGCATGGAGGAACCAGGTAGGAGCGAGGCAGCTGGAGGATAGCTGACTGGCGTCAGACTGCCTGCACCGGGTTAGACGGGAGGAAGATGACCATGAATTCCAGGGGCCTCATGTATAAATGGTGCGTACGCATAAAAAAGCTGCGTGCGCCAGGTTCTACGCCCACGTTGGGATGTATCAAAACCAACATTGCGTGAAAGTCTGTGTAATTATACGCACACTTTTCAGCTGCCGTGAGAATGTGTGGCAGCCACGCAAAGTTTTTCAGTCCAGAGTTTTAATTCAAAAAGTCATTAATCTGACCTGAATCCACAGAAATATGACTTTGTTCAGTTTTCTGGATGTAAGGAGCGTCTGAACACGGTGTTAGATTTTTTTTTTTTTGTTTGAGTTTTTAGTGTTTAAACGATCGAACGATCAGGAAACTGAACCCTGGGACTGAAAATCATTTAACCTCAGACAAGAAAATATAGCAGCTTAAATATGATCATAAGAACCTCAGTCCAGCAACAAACAAAATCTATCTAAAAAGAGAAATGTGAGCTTAAAGCAGTAAAAAGTTGCAAAACAGGAATGGAAAGCAGCAAAATTTAGCTAAAAGTAGCCAAATCTGAGCCAAAAGCAGCTAAAGGTGAGTTAAAAACAACAAAGGTTGAGCTGAAGACAACAGGTGAGCTAAAAGCAGCAAACGGTGAGCTAAATGTTAGTTAAAAGCAAAAAGTAGAAAATGCTATTTAATAGCTAAAAGAAGCAGAATGGTAGCTAGAAAATCAAGGTAGCAAAATGTTATAGTTTTATGTTTTTATGGTGGGTGGGCCCATCACTCAAAGAGACATTATTGGTCTTTATTCAAACCTTCGCGTACCTCAGATGAAGGACACTCTATTAGAAACACTCTGTATTCTGCTCTTATTGGGATAGCAAAATGGTAGCAAAAAGCTGAATGTTGCATTAGGCTAATTGCAAGTAGAAGCTAAAAGAATCATAATGGTAGCTAAAGTCTAAAATGTGCAGCACAGTGGTTAAAAGCTAACAGCAGCATATGAAAACAGCCAAAAGCTGAAGTTTATTTATTGAGTTATTAAAATAACTGAAGAATTTGTTTATGGTTTTGTTTGGGGAAAATATTTGAAAATAAAGTTTATTATTTTAAAAAGTATTAAGTTCGAAATAAAAAGTAGTGACAATCTGTTGAAAGAGCCGAAGGTTTAGATTTATGAACAGCTAAAATAATGTGACGTCTGCAGAAAAAGCAGCTGAACATTTAATGTTTGTTTTCCATCGTTTTCCACATCATCAAAAAATAAAAAACTAAATTTCAGCTCTGCTGTTTGTGTCGTTATCGTCTGAGCCTCGTGTTTTTAACGATGTAAACAAACCGACTGTGGGACACAATTAAAAATGTGCCTAAATGCCTCAGAGCGGCCGACTCCAAATAGAACCGGGCAGAACCGACCGGCCTCCGTCATTATCGGAGTGACAGAATCATTCGTCTTCAGCTGCCGAGTGGAAGCATTGTGATTTATTTTTTATCATGTGTACATTATTAACAGGTGTCACTTTACTGGCTTTGTGCTGACGGTGAACGAGCCCAGCTGCATCGGACTGCCGGGCCTGATACACGACCCAAACAACAGAAACATCCTGAAAAGACTTTCAGACTAATTAATGATAAAAAGGTTCTATAAGAGACAAAAAGACAAAAACACTTCAGCTCTAAGAACAAAGAAGAGGTTTGTTTTCACAGAGCTTCAAGTTCTGCGTTAATTATTAAAGAAGCTCTTCAACCTGAAGGAGCACAAAGGGCTTTTATTCTAACAAGGCTGTGACATCACTTCCTGTCTCATCCAGCTAATAATTAGTTCATTAGAGGATGATGGATATTTATCTGGAAAGAAAAAGATCAAAGTTTAAAAACTGATGAGTTGTTCTGGAACAATCAGAACCTGAGCTGAATTCATCCATCCATCCATCCATCCATCCATCCATCCATCCATCCATCCATCCATCCATCCATCCATCCATCCATCC
>JAUBOC010000056.1:19525627-19538400 GCA_032275365.1 Anablepsoides cearensis
GACAATTTGAGTCTGAACACCAACTCAAATTGGTGTTCGGCAGCTCACCAGGGTTTTTTTCTTTGTTGTTGTTGGGCCGCTTCTTCTTACAGTTGCTGGAGTAGGTATTGAAACTAGGCATCGAAATTTAAAAGTATGAACGATTCCGGGAGAACTGAAACATTTGTCCCGGTTCCAATTGATTCCGATTCTCGATGCCCAACCCTACCAACAGTCCCACCAGAGTAGTGTCATCTGCATATATAATGATGGTGATGTTGGAGCGAGAGGGGTGCAGCCATGGGTGTAAATGGCAAATAGATGTATACTAGGGGTGCAACAATACAGAAAATTCATGATTCACGATATTTTTTTTTTCGATACAAAAAAGAGAAGTTTTTAACTCGTAATTTGTTTAAATTAATTATGAACATTTGTTTAATATCAAAAGTCCAGTTTTTAAATTAAATGTTGCAGAAACAGCAAGTTTCTCAGTGGATCTGTGCTCGACGATGCAGCCTTGGTGGAGTAGTCGAACACAGATCCACTGATCCTTCAACACAGAGCATCTTCAGAATAAATTTAAAAAACCTGTATTGTTTGATATTGAACGGTTCGGTACAGGTACATGTATTGTTGCACCCCTAATATATACTGTATCTCTTAAATTTAAAGGCTGATTTTTGCCTTTTTTGTATTTTAATGATGCCGTCTTTGCTTCAATAACCCACTCATGCATGAGCCCAGTGGTAGTTTGGGTTGTGATCATTCTGTTGCTGCTTAATGAGTTTGTCCTTGTAATGAAGCCAAAGGTGACTCGATAAATGGAGTTAAGCTCAACTGTAATTACTGCCTCAAAAGTGCAGTTTAATTAAATTACGGATGAAAAAACACATTTTATCTGCTAAAATAAAGTCTTTTTGTCATGAGACTAGTTAATGTCTTTTTGATCCCATTAATGAAAACTCTTAATATTTCTTATTTTTTTATCTTTCAGAGGTAGAAATAAAAGTGCAGGTGTTTGACAACAGCGACCTGTCCCCGTTAGCTGGCGCTCAGGTGGAGGTTCAGGGAAATCAGAGCCTGCTGGCGTCGAGTCGTGCTGGGAGCGACGGTGTGGTGAGAGTCAGCTTCCTGTACCGGGCCGGCACCTGGGTCATCATCACAGCCTCCAAGCAGGATTACATCACCAACTCGGTGCCGTGGCACTCCAACCGGATCCCGTGTAGGTCCAGAGCTCCTCAGCTGTCACTGTTTTACTTCAAAAGGAAATGTTGATGTATTTCTGCTCATAGTGTCGGTTATTATAAAACGTCTGTTTCAGTGTACGCCTCGGTCAGCCTGTACCTCCTCGCCGAGCGGCCGGGAACCCTCATCCTGTACGATGACGTCCTGCAGGTTCTCTCCGGGTCACCAGGTGAGATCGGACTCCAAAACCTGACCGGTGTGTTTGCTTTCAGCTTTAAGATTCACCGGCTTTTGTTTGTCTCTTTCAGGAGCTCGGAACCAGCCCCTGGTTCAGCTCCAGAGGAAGTTCATTCACCTGCCGTCCAGCTCCAACTACACGGCGCTGTCGGCGTCGCTAACCACGGCCCGGAGTCAGTACGAGATCGGCGGGTTCCCGTTCCTCCTAGGCCAGGAGACCAACAGCTCAGGTCCGAGTCCATCTGCCTACCAAGACACTTTAGAGCAGGGTCACTAATAAAATGTGTTCAGAGCCGCAAAACAAGCTACAACTCTGATTATCAACTGCTGGTTTGTGGGCCTTTTCGAGGCCTTTATGGCCAGTGGAGGTGACATTATAAAACTAATTATAAAACTAACTAAATGAAAAGACCAGATTCATGTAAACTAGAAAAATACTGTATAAAGTTTTTACAGAATTTCATAAAAACTATTTCAACTGAACTATTCAGGTATATATATTTTTCTAATTATTATTTATATGTAGTTCCCGAATTCTTTAAAGGTAATTCTGATGGATTTAAGAGAAATATAGAAAGAAGTTGGATTATTTAAGTAAACACCAGCATGAGCTAACATGTTTTATCTTTTGTATTAGTAGTATAGATCACATATTTGCAGGATTATTTTATTCCATTAGAATAAAGTAAAGATTAAACCGTATGTAATGACTTTAGTCGGTGCTGTTTCCTGTTCAGGAGCAGAAACAGGATGGATGGACCTGACAGCTCTCACTGTGGTCAGCATTCAACTCTTCGACAAAGATGGCGGCGCGATCAAGGTCTCAGAACCGATCCACATCTCTGTGCCGCTGCCGTCTGACACCCGCAACAGGATGGCCACGAGCGTACCTGCCTGGCTGTATCAGCCAAAGACAGGTGAGGAAAACACATCAATCATTGATGGCGTGGAGCAGCAGAGCTGACATGAAGTTATATAACCCTCCTGAAATAGAAAGTCTAAACTATTTATGTGCTCTGAAGTTTAGTTGTATTTTAAAGCTGTACACATATAATAATGTAGATTATAAATGTTATTTTCAGGACTGTGGGTTCGGAACGGTACAGGCTACATCAAAAAGGACGGCACGCAGTTTGTGTGGAACGTTGTGGTTCCTCAAATGGGATACTGGCTGGCTGCCTTTCCTTCATCTTCAGGTGCTCACCTTTTTATTTTCTTCTTTCTGTAATGAAAACAAAAGATTTTATTTGTTAATGTTGTGACAGAAAGTCTATTAGTTGTTGTTTTTACTTGTTTTCTTTTTCTCTCAAATTAATTTTTGGGCTGTTTGAGCACAGCTAATAACGGGTTGCTAAATGCTAATATCAGATGAACCTAGTTCTGGACTGTGCAATCTAAAGGTAACAGCTACACAGTCAAGCTAACTGCTACACAGTCAAGTTAGTAGCTACACGTTCAAGCTATCATCTTTACAGTCAAGCTAACAGTTAAACAATCAAGCCAAAGGCTACACGCTCAAGCTAACTGCTAAACAGTCAAGTTAAGTACTACACTGCCAAGTTAGTAGCTACAGAGTCAAGCTAAGTAATACAATGCCAAGCTAACAGCTACACGCTCAAGCTAACAGCTACAGTCATCTGAGTAGCTACATTCTCAATCTAGCAGCTATAGAGTCAAGCTAACAGCTACACATTATGCTAACAGTAAAAAGCTAATTTCCACCATCTGAACCAACTCAAACTCTAAAGTGTTTTAGCATTATGAGAGGACAATTTACATTTCATTGTTTGTTTTAGAAAACAGATATTTGTGCTGTTACAGTTTGCTCAGTTTTGCTACCTGCACTGTTAGGCTAATTCACCAGAAGTTGTTTTGTCTCTATAGCCAACTTTTTAGAATAATCTTTATCGTACAGATATCCTATTTCCTTTCTCTTTCAGATAAAACTTGTGTTTTGTATCGAACGTGACTTTCTGATTCGTAATTAATGAAATATTTTTCAGGTTTTGGTTTGTCTTATCCGGGCCTGAGGGACATCACCACCTACCACACCCTGTTCCTGCTGTCCATCCTGGGTTCACTGGCCCTGCTGGTGCTCATCCTGCTCTGTGTGCTGCTTTACTACTGCAGGTCTCACTTTTAGCTTTTCATGAACAGAAAATATTTTGACCGATTCTTCAGTTGAATTGATTCTTTGGATTCTGATGATGTCTGTTCTCCTTCCAGACGAAGGTGTTTGAAACCTCGCAGACATCAAGGAAAACCCCACACCTCCACTCTAAACGGAGCTAAGAGAGACCAGGGTACGTCTACTTCACGTCTGAATCTGATCTGCGGAGGCCACGTGGAGTCGGGACCTTCCAACGACAAGTCGGACTTGTCCCCGTCTCGAGAGTATCAGAGTTCGAGGGAGGACTTAACGAAGCACATTCCGGCTCACAAGCTGCGACACGGAAAGGGAAAAAACGCGTCCGGCTCCCAGCGGGGAGAGAGCTTCCCCATGAAGGTGACACGAGCCACAGAGACCAACAACCTGGACAACCCCTTACTGCATGAAGACTACAACCGCAGCTACAGCCCCAAAGAGGGCAAAGAGTCAGAGTATCACAGACATCACAACGCCAACGACAATCGAGGATACGCCTCCGATCCGCCGTCCCCGCCCCGCTTTCAGGGCTACGTGCCGAGTCAGTCGGACAAACCTCCGGAGTACTCGGCCGCGGCAGCCGACAGCCTGGCCAGACCCACCTCCCTCAACACCCAGCCGGGTCAGATCATCTTCTGCAGCTCCATCGACCAGATGAAGGAGAACATGTACCGGAGCATGGTGCCGACCCTGGTCATCCCGGCTCACTACATGCGGCTGCCTTCCGAGTTCTCCGCCAAGGACGGCAAAGACCAGAAGGACCAGGACAAAGACGGGACGCAGATGGGAGGCGGTCAGCAACATCACCACCAGAAACAAGGCCAGCAGCAGCAGCAAGGCGGATCCCAGGGCGACGACTCCGAGGAGCCCAGCTGGGCGTCCGACTCCTCCGGCGGCGCGGTGACCATCCCCGTGCTCTTCAACGACTCCACCATGGCCCAGATGAACGGGGAGCTGCAGGCTCTGACCGAGAAGAAGCTGCTGGAGCTGGGCGTCAAGCAGCACCCGCGGGCCTGGTTCATCTCCCTGGACGGGCGCGCCAATGCCCACGTCCGCCACTCCTACATCGACGTCAGCAACGACCTCAGCGGCTGCGGATTCGGAGGTGGCGCCCAGCGAGACGTCAACCTCGAGCCGCCCCTCGAGTCCCAAGAGCGAAAACTGGCTGCCAACCGGAAGGGGAAAGACGAGCGCTGGGGGTCGGGGGGACGGAAGGGTCACGGTGTCGGTAGCGGCGGTGGAGGAGGGAAGAATTATTCCAAGCTGGCCTACCAGGACCACAGCGAGCCCAGCAGCAGCGAGGGACGCCCCGTGTCGCCCGAGGAGAACTCCCTCACTCCTCTTCTGGACGAAGGACCTTCTTCTCGCGGATCCACCATCACCAGGAGGGGGCGGAGCCGAGGAAACAGCAGCCGCAGCAGCAACAGCGAGAACCGCCGCGACTCCATGACCAGCCCCGAGGACGACCCCGACGACAAAGACGAGAACAAGAAGAGCCCGTGGCAGAAGATCGAAGACAGACCTCTCATGGTCTTCCACCCCAGGAAATAACGGTTCTGGACTTACAGAACTCTGGACCTCTGACGGTCCGCTTCAACAAGTGAAGAATCTAAAGAGAAAGATCCCAAAAAGCACAACCTCTGCTTTACCTGTTTCCTGGTTGTTGTCGGACCTTTGTGGTGAGGTGCTTTCCCGTTTATTGTCACGCCACTGAACCATCGTCTGAGCCATCAAGTCTGCTGACTCTGGATATAGCCATTTTATAGAGCAGGATGTAAAATGGAGCACCTGTGGATGATTTAATAACCGATTGATTGATGATTGTTTGACGTGAATGACTTTTTAAAGGGATTTATAAATCTGTAGCTGGTAAAAATCCCCCCGTCTCTGCACTAATTTTACACAAACGTTCACGTCTTTGTCACAAATTGTAATTAAAAACATTTTTTTAAGGAAACATCATAAAGTCGTGTCGTGAACAGATAGTTTGAGGTTCATCTTCCTCCCCCTGAATATAATCACCTCATCTTTTTTCATTAATTTATTACGATAAACAGTTCTGCCTAAACTTCAGATTTCTGCCTTCCTCATATGAAATTTTCTCAGCCAGCAGAGACTTCTTTGTGTAAATACGCCCAGACGTTTGTTATAAAAAGATTGCATGCATTTGAATGTATGAAATTAACAGAAGGCACCCAAAGCCCCACCCCCCTCTCCTCCCGTCCAGTTCTTCGGGTGGTCGACTCACCAAGTAAACCACTAATTTACTTGAAGATTCCCAGCTGAGATCCGTGTGGTGGTTCGTAGACGGGGCCGGTACCACTCTTTTCCTGTAAGTGCCTTCTTCCACGTAGAATGGAGTGACGGGCACGGCTTTTAAAATGCAGTTAGTCGTCACCTAAAGTCCACCAGGCACAGAGAAGCTCACTGCATCCAACAACACGCCTGCCAAAACCAACAACTTTTCTTGTGGCTTTTTCCATCCTTGAATATATATATATAAACTTCTTGTATCTTTCCTCTTTTTCAGAAACCTTGTAAATGGCTAATTCTATAAGATTTGAGTGTATATGACCTGCATGTAACCTGTAGAATAGGGTGTTTTTATTTACATCTTTTTGCAAACGTTATTAAAGATATGTGGCACAAAACGTTCTTCACAGATGCACTGACTTGTGGTGCCAAATGGACTCTGTTGTATAAACACACTGAGTTTTCCCTGAAGGTGGTGGTTCATGTTTTTTAATATGGATATGTGGAGTGGTTTGAACAGTCAGCATCTTACCTGCAGCAGATAGCAGTCACAGGGATCTCAGTTTGGAGAATTGGGAAGAAATGTTCATAAAGTAGTCAATCTGACTTCTAATGTTCTCCAAAAACTGCTTGGTCCACTCTAGCTCTTAGCTGGACTTCAAGTAACTGTTAGCTTGAATCAGAGTAGCTGTTAGCTCAACTTTAAGTAGCTCTTAGTTTGACTTTGAGTTGCTCTTAGGTCAATTTTGAGTAGCTGTTAGCTCAATTTTGAGAAGCTCTTAGATTGAATCTGAGTTGCTCTTCGCTCAACACTGAGTATCCATTAGCATAACTTTGAGTAACACCTTGAATTTGAGTAGCTGTTAGCTCAACTTTGACTCTGAGTTGCTCTTAGCTCAACACTGAGTATCCGTTAGCATAACTTTGAGTAACACCATGAATTTGAGTGGCCGTTAGCTCAAATTTGAGTAGCTCTTAGTTTGACTCTGAGTTGTTCTTAGCTCAACACTGAGTATCCATTAGCATAATTTTGAGTAACACCTTGAATTTGAGTAGCCGTTAGCTCAATTTTGAGTAGCTCTTAGTTTGACTGAGTTGTTCTTAGCTCAACACTGAGTATCTGTTAGCACAACTTTGAGTAGCTCTTAGCTTGACTTTGAGTAACAGTTAGCTTAAATCTGAGTAGCTGTTAGCTTGACTTTGAGTAACAGTTAGCTTAAATCTGAGTAGCTGTTAGCTTGACTTTGAGTAACTTTGTTAGACTGAGTTGCTCTTAGGTCAATTTTGAGTATATGTTAGCTCAACATTGGGTAGCTCTTAGTTAGACATTGAGTTGCTCTTAGGTCAATTTTGAGTATATGTTAACTCAACTTTAAGTAGCTCTTAGTTAGACATTAAGTTGCTCTTAGGTCAATTCTGATAATCTGTTAGCTCAACTTTGAGTAACACCATGAATTTGAGTAGCCGTTAGCTCAACTTTGAGTAGCTCTTAGCTTGACTTTGAGTAACAGTTAGCTTAAATCTGAGTAGCTACTAGCTCAACTTTGAGTAACTCTTTGTTAAACTTTGAGTTGCTCTTAAGTCAATTCTGAGTATCTGTTAGCTCAACTTTGGGTAGCTCTTAGTTTGACTCTCGAGTTACTCCTAGCTCAACACTGAATATCTGTTAGCACAATTTAAGTTGGAGTAGCCATTAGCTTAACCTTAAGTAGCTCTATTTGTTCTTAGGTCAATTTGGAGTAGCTATCAGCTCAACTTTGCGTAGCTCTTAGCTTGACTCTGAGTACTTGATAGCTCGACTCTGAGTGGCTATTAAGTTGACTGTCCTGAGGCTTTGATTAGCTGAACTGAAATCTCTTTGTCTGATGCAAACTGGCAGTAAGATCCAGACTAAACCCCTCTACACATCCATATTTCATAAAACTGAACTCCTTTATTCTTGCTTTCATAAAATTGACTTCCGGTCGTAAATGTTTACAATAACAACATACTGACCAACACGCTCTGCTGTTAGCATCACTGCCTACGAACACATCAGCGACTGTGAATTGAGAGAAAATTATGTTTTTCTGTTGTTTGTGTCAAAGTAATAAAATGTTTGGAATGTTTTTTATCATTCGCTTGCTTTTCATAACCCGCCTCCAGTACAAACTGAAAATGTGATTTATATGAAATGTGAGGAATTGTCCACTCCTGTAAATGTAAAGTTTTAATGGACCAGTTATTGATTTTATTTGTCAAATTGTGGCTTTTCTGTTCTGTAATTTCATTTTTTTTCCCCCCACTGTGTTTTTTCTAAGCAGAACTTTATGATTCCCACAGTGACAGAAACTATAGGAGACACTTTAAACCACTTGGTTGAGTTTTATTTGTGCTTATTGAGGACTGCAGGCGTCCATCTTGTGCTGTAAAATTATTTGCTTCATAAACCTGGTCAGTTGTTTGTAAACTGTACATTTTCTGTTCTGTACATGAAACAAAATAGAAATAAACTTGTTCCCACCGTTTGTCAGGTGTTTTGAATGGTTCTTTGAAAAACTAAGCAAAATTAAGATTTTCATATAGAAATATTAGAAAATTGTTTGGATTTAGTGCTTTTGTTTATTTTTTAGTTGGGTCCTCATGACTTTAATTAGTACCGTTTAATTAAAATTTATCTTTTTATTATTAGTTTAGTAATTAACAAATAAATGTAGTTGAGTTAAAAGCACCAAATGCCTTTATTAACAAAAATGATGAGAACGTTTCAGCTGCTGTTTAATCAGGTGTACTGTTCCTTTAAGAACACAACATGGCGCCTGGTCACATGCGACCGTGTCATGTGATCATCTGTCAGTCAATGTTTTCCCTTTGTGCTCGGAGCTTCTGTAAACATGTTGTAAAGTAAATTTACGTGCAGATAAAACCTCTTTAAGCCTTTTTAAATTAAGCACAGGAGGTAAGAACACTTAATTTTTCTTCGCCGAGAAACCGTCATTCAAAGTTAGCCTAACTGCTAGCTAGCTACCTAGCATGCTAATTTAAATGTTTGTTTGGTTTAGTGGAGCTAACGTTAGCTAGTATGCTAGGCTAAATTAGTTTGAATAAATTACGAAAGCTAACGTTGGCTAGCATGCTATTTTCAAGCTTACATCTTCGAAAAGTTATTTTACTGTCAAGGGATATTTATTTTAAATGTCTCCGAGTATTTTCCTTCAATATCAAGGCAATAAATGAGGTTTTTGTTTGTTTTTCAGGTTTGGGGAGTATGCAACGCTGTGCTCATCATTGATTACATCTTAAGCTAACGACTAATGATGGTAAAGAAAAAAACACAACCAGACAAAAAATATATATACACTACATGTAAAAGTAGTTTAATCATCTTTAACTACATGTTTAAATGTTTTCATGTGTCACACCTGAACATTGTTAATGAAATATATGTAAACTTGAATACAAATACGTCTTAAAGCAATTTTTGAGATTTGAACATGCATGCAGAATTAATTACAGTGAGTTTTAAGACTCGAGCAATAAATAATGTAACTAATAAATAATAAATGTTTAACTTGAGTCACACCAAAAGTTTTTTTTGTTGGTGCAGAAATCCTCTTGACAAAACTCACAGAGCGTTACGTTGTGTAAGAAAGGTGATGAAACTGTTTCTGTGTCGTTGAGCCGCTGACTGCTCTGTTTCCTGCTCGTCGTGTTCAGGCTCTGCAGATGAGGGTTTTATTGTTTCTGGTTCTGCTGGGCCTGCGTCTGGGCTCAGCCCTGGTCTGTCCTGATGGAGGCCTGTGTGGAGACGATGACACCTGCTGCAAGAACATGGAGGAGGGATACGCCTGCTGCCCACTGCCACATGTGAGCCGCCCACCTGGAAATTATCGGTTACCATTCTGCCTCTTAGTGCATTTTAGCAAAATATCTCATGAAACACTTATCAGTAGGAATGTTGATTTAATAAGTTGTTTGAATAGATGCATGCTAAAATGAACTGGGTTAGCTGCTGATTTTAGTGACAAATATTTTTGCCCAACAAAAATGCACATCAACCATTTTGACTGCACTCCTCATGTTTGGTTTCAGCTTATTTAAACCTGATTTGTGTCCCTCTGCAGGCAGAGTGTTGTTCGGACCACCTCCACTGCTGCTTTGAGGGGACGGTGTGTGATCTAGTTCATCAGAAATGTGTGAATAAAACCGTTTCTCTGCCCTGGAGGAAGCGACTCGCAGCCCGCCCCGCCCCTCTCCTTTCTCAGGTAAACACAAACCTGTTTATGTGAACTTCAGACACTTAACAGGCAGTAAATATCTTCCTGAAACTATAATAATCTGTGTTTTTAGTCTGAAAACAGGATTTATAAAGTGGGTTTTATGTTCAGATTAGAGGCAGATTATTTTAGCTGTAAAAATTGTATTAGCTGTTTTAGCTTCTGTCTGCTGATCACCATGTTCATCTGTTTTGATTACATTATCTTTTATCCATGTTTGTGTTGGTCCGTGGTGTTCTTCAGGTCCAGCTGGGTGTTCGGGCCGTGATGTGTCCGGATCAGCAGTCCGAATGTCCTGACGACACCACCTGCTGCCAGCTTCCTGACAGCTCCTGGGGCTGCTGCCCCTTAGCAAAGGTCCCTCATCTTCTGTCAAACATCTTTTAGCTCAGCGTGCACTCCTGTTCTGTTCCTCTGCTGCATGATGAGTCGTTTCTGAAACCAATCAGAACCGGTCTGATCCAAGACTCCAGCTGAGAAGGATTAACTGGATTAATTCAGATATTTTGAAAACGAGCAGATCAAAGCAAAAACAGGTTTTTAATATCAGAATTTAAAAAGTCCAGATCTTGGTTTCAGCAAATTTCTACCATTTTGTAAAAAATATACATTTTTAAAGTAGCACATGGTTGGCTTAAAATAGCAAAAAGTGGCTTAAAGTAGCAAACAGCTGGCTAAAAGTATCATAAGACAAAGTAAAAAAAGCTAATATATGACAAAAGGTAGCATACGGCTGGCTAAAGTAGCAAAAAGCTAATTAAAAGAAGCACAATGCTGTATAAAAGTTACAAAAGGCTGGATAAATCTATCACAAACCTCCAAAATGAGTAGCAAAAGGATAGGTGATGATAAAAATTTGAAAAAAGTAGCATAAGGCTGACTGAAAATAGCCAAATGTTAGGTAAAACAAGACAGATTTGATTGAATGTCACATAAGGCTGGGGAAAAGTAGCAAAAGGTTGACTAAATGTAGCATAAGGCCAACGACAAGTAGCTTAAAGAAGGCTAAAAGTATCGAAAAGGTAACTGAAATTAACATAAGGCCAGATAAAAGTAGCTTAAAGATGGCTAAAAGTAGCAAAAGAATGACTAAATGTAGCATAAGGTGGACTAAAAGTAGCTTAAAGATGGCTAAAATTAGAAAAAAGTAACTGAAATTAGCATAAGGTGGACTAAAAGTAGCTTAAAGATGGCTAAAATTAGCAAAAAGGTAACTGAAATTAGCATAAGGCTGTCTACAAATAGCATATATATGGCTAAAAGTAGCAACAGCTTAGCTAAGGATATTCAAAGTTAGGTGAAGGTTGCATAAAATGGCTAAAAGTAAATCACAGGAATTAAAATGCTTTTTTTTTCAAAATGTTAATTGTATAGTTTTTTTCTAAATGTCTCGGTGTTAGTTGTTTTTGTAATTATTTGACGTCAACGTTTTTGTCAGAGCTGATTTGTTTTGTATTTTGTCTCTTCAGGCGGTTTGTTGTGAGGACAAACGTCACTGCTGCCCTGAGGGAACTAAATGTGATCTGGTCCACTCGAAGTGTGTTTCTCCGTCACTCGAGTCGTTCCCTCTCCTGGAAAAACTTCCTGCCAGAAGAACTGAGAATAAACCAGGTGAAGAGACGTCTTCAGTGATTTGTCCCGGTGGTAAAAGCAGATGTTCTGATGATTCCACGTGCTGCCTGCTGAGCAGAGGGGACTACGGCTGCTGCCCGTACCCAGAGGTCTGTTTCAGAGGTTTCTTCTCAGCTGAAGGATCTTTGAATGATGAGAGCCTGAAGCTGTCGACACTAAAACTGAATTTTAAATATTCACCTGGACGAGTTTTTTTTTTCAGGCCACATGCTGCAGCGATCATATCCACTGTTGCCCGAGCAACACGGTTTGTGACCTGGACCATGGAATCTGCAGGTCTGCTGAGAATCAGGCTCCTCTGATGAAGAAGATCTCTGCTGTTTCCAATGACAGTAAGCTGCTGTTTCTGTACAAATACTGTTTAAAGAAGAAAACGTGTTAAAGGAAACATGTTGTTCCTCCAGTTGTGTGTCCGGACCAGAAGTCAACCTGTCCCGATCAGACCACCTGCTGCCAGATGTCCAACGGGACGTACGGCTGCTGTCCTCTGCCAAACGTCAGTGACCACAAAGACTCCGGTTTACAGAGAGACAGTGAACGCATCATCAGATAACTGATATGTTTGTTTAGAGATGACATTGTTTACTGAAACCATCCAACATTCATCCATCCATCCAACTCAATCATTCATCCATCCATCCATCCATATCATCCAACCATACATCTTCTCAATCAATCACTCATCCATCCATAGCAATCATCCATCCATCCATCCATCCATCCATCCATCCAACCATCCATAGCAATCATCCATCCATCCATCCATCCAACCATCCATAGCAATCATCCATCCATCCATCCATCCCAATCATCCAACCATACATCTTCTCAATCAATCAATCATCCATCCATAGCAATCATCCAACCATCCATAGCAATCATCCATCCATCCAACCATCCATAGCTATCATCCATCTATTCATCCAACCATCCATAGCAATCATCCATCCATAGCTATCATCCATCTATTCATCCAACCATCCATAGCAATCATCCATCCATCCATAGCAATCATCCATCCATCCAGCCAGCCATCCATAGCAATCATCCATCCATCCATCCAGCCATCAATCCATCCAGCC
>JAUBOC010000056.1:19599694-19615552 GCA_032275365.1 Anablepsoides cearensis
ATAAATAAAGGATTGATTGATTGATTGATTGATTGATTGATTGATTGATTGATTGATTGATTGATTGATTGATTGAATCTTAGTTACTACCACACCACATTTCAGCTCAATACCTGTAAACCTGACTGAGTTTGAGACTTTAAGGTCATTGAGTTGAGGTGACATCAGGCGGTAATAACTTGTAGCTCTGTCCTACTCTTTCATTGTTTGTCCTAATGGTGGTTACTGCAGATCAACAGCTGAGGGGCCGAACATCCAGCAAATAAAGTCATTATGTAAATAAACAAAGTATTACAAAGATCTGTTTCCTTTTAAATAGTTTATTTTGCTGCATTTAATCATGAATACAACATACAGAACCCAATAAAAGTAGTGATAATTAAACTAAATCAAAAACAAAAATCATAAATATTATTTAACACAAATAATATTTTGAAATCTCTGACAGATTTATTTTCACTTTCATAGTTTCATCTTCAACTGCTTGTAGTTTTAAGTGTCTTGGATGTTCATAGAAATGTTTTTTACCACCTTGTAACCAAGATTCTGACATTTCTGTAGATACCAAACATGATGTTTAACTAAAAGAACTTATAGTAATTTGGGCTTAAGAGATGAATGAACCAATTGGCGGGCTAAACTTTGGTCACTTGCGGGCTAGAAGTGGCCCACGGGCCATCAGTTGAATAGCCCTGGTTTAGAGGCTTGTGTTGGTCCTGCTCTGTTCCCTTGAATGCTTAAAGGTAGGGCTGCAAAATATTGGAAAAAATGACATTGTGATTTTGTTCTAACCCTGTGATAAATGTTACAAAATGTAAAATTTTGCATATATATATAACAGGATTTTTCATGAAATGGCTTGAATAACACTTGAAGTTCTGCTGTCATCTTGTTGTTGATGAACCTACACTGATCTTGCACGTTTTTGTCTGTATTTCAGTTTTTCTTATATTTTACTGTGCTGAGAGTTGAGTATGTTTCTTCAATGTGTTTTACCATAACATGTTGCCTCTGTGTCTTAGTTCGTCTCTTTTATTATTAGCATTCATGCTAACTGTATTTTCCCACCAGTTTTCTTCAAATTTGCTCATAGTTTTTGTCAAGATCCCCATCTTTCTCCACAGCTTGAGAATTTACCAACAGAAAAACTTTGCCATTATTTTCTTTGACGTTTCCCAACAAAATACGTTTTTGACAGGAAGCCGCCTGTTTCTGCCGGCAGAGGCAACCTGTCAAAATAAAAGCTGTAACATGTGACCGTTTAATGCAATGACTTAGTTTAGTGGTTCAGTTCCTTGGACCTGCAGTGTGATTATTTTGCTCATTCATTGATACATTATATTGTGCAGCTCTAGTAAGAAGCCATTTTTGTGTTTAAATTGTTTGCAACATACAGTTTGAAACTATATTTATACGTATGACTATATGTTTTATTGAATAATACTGTAGTTCTGTAGTAATTAAAGGATGTCAAACACTAAATGAAATGGTCTCACTACCAGATCCCCCGGTGGTTGTGCATCCAGAGGCAGGTGGCTTTAATTTCTGGGTTCATTTGTTTCTACAGTAGTAAGAAGGCTGATGATGATGATGGTGGGTATTCCAGGAAACGAGGAAGAGTGAAACCCCCACAGCGCTTCCAGAACACCAGCAGCCTGTTAAACGTGTTGGGATCTCTTGTTCGCCTTCATCCTCGGGGAGGAGGCCGACCCGCACGGACTCCAGTATCAGTTCTGGCTCCGAGCCCACAGAGCCGGCCGGCCCGCCCGAGGCCCGGAGGAGACGGGGAGACACGGAGGAGATCAGGGATAACGAGCAGAGACGGAAGTAGACTGCAGTCTCTCTCAGTCTGCTTCCATTAGCGATGCTGGAGGGAGATGTAGAAGCACCGAACTGAATCATTCTCTGCCTCTCAGACGTGGGAAGAGTTCAACTTCTTCCTTCTAATACAGGAAGCAGTGACAAGATTCTCCTGGCGTCCACAGGATTAGACACCTAACAGGGTGACATTGCACCAGCTGGTTCTTGGTTCAAACTGACTCCAGAGTTTTTTATTTGTGGTGACGGATCAAAGAGTTTTTGTCGAGCCGGGCAAAGTGTCGGGATCTCAGCAGAGAGAGTATTTTTAGGTTTATAGTAGGACACCGTATAACATTTTTGTTGCAGGGAAAGAAACTAGGACTTGAAATTTAAAATGAGAATTCTGCAGGGCCTTAAAATCTCTTAAAGATACTAGATTTTAATTTTATCCCATCAAAAAGATCTGAAGATCTGATATTTTAGGTCCTAAATGTCTTTAAAATGTCTTGATTTTTCAGTTTGTGTCTGTTGTTTGTGACCTGTTGCTCTTTGTGTTGTAGTTCTGAGTGTTTCACATGTTGTTGCTCTAAACCAGTGGTTCCTAACCTTTTTAGACCCCTGAGTCATTCTGCCATACCACTAGTACCCCTCCAGTCAAACGTAATGATGATTCTCCAAAACTATAATGTACAACAGCTGATTATTAAATAAAAATTATTTAACCTCCTAGAACAGTTAATTCTCAGGCATTTTATTTTTTTCAACTCAAATTAAACATAAAGATAAAAACATTGCCTTGAAAGGGAATAATTAATTAAATACATAAACCAGGTTTATGGCAGGTGCAGAAAACTGCAGCGTCCAAAATACATCAGAAACTCACGCAAATGAGCAAATTCCGTGAGATTCCACGTTTTATACTTGATTCCATTTTGTGTTAATTCTGTAATTTCATCTGCATTTTCCGCACTGCAGAACTGTGGAGCTTTAACTGCGACAGATTTGTGACGTATGCTGCAGCGGGAGGGTGTGTGCGAAAACCACGTGACCGCGCGTTGTCCGGTCGGCTGCTGATCGATCGTTCAGAAGTCTTAATGCAACTCAAGTCCCATCATGCAGTAGCCTGGTTAAAACCAGACCCTTCTCATTCATTTTGCTTCATACGAGGGTCTGGATTTTTGGGTATAGAGAAGCGATTCTTGCTGGAGGCGTGGCCTCTGCTGAAGTTTACAATGATTGGTTCGGCTGGCCGTATGCCAGCTCCACTGTGAAGGAGGCTAAGCTGAGAAGCTAACCGGAAATTGCGTACAATGTAAACAACCCTACTGAGAGGAGAGAAGAGGAGAGACGTACCGAGCCGAACGAGACGGCTGTAAAGATGCTGCTGCTTTGTCCGACAAATTTGATTTGGAAACCTCATCAGCACAGACTGGCTTCATTCACTTCCTCCACTGCCATTGCTAAACTAATTAGCAGACACTGCGCAGAAAATCAACATCGTTCAGAACCCCTCCTTCTGTTCTCTGATTGGCCTGGACAAATTCTTGTCTATGGAGGAAAACCCAGACGGAGCAGTGAAGAGGAACTAGAGTTGAGAGGAATCAAGCAGGAGTTCTTCTGGAAGACGTATAAGAAACGTTCAGGACACAAAGTCTCGCTCGTTTCCCCTCAGAGCACATCTGTCTTGGTTAATTGTGTAAACCTCTTTAGTTACTGCACACCAGTTAATTTATGTCCACTGGTGTAAGACAAATAATCAGCTGATGTGTTTATAATCCAACCAACATGGACCATTTACCTCATTAAGCCGAAAAACATTTATCTGGTTACAACGAAACTCAAACACAAGATAAAACTCAATAGAGATGAAATTTTAAAAAATATAATTTGTACTTAGTGATGATGACGATGTGCAGAAATAGCATCATTAGGACAAGATTTAGTCAAGCTTATCTTCTGTTTCTGTCCTTTTGACCCAAACACAGATCTCGTTGGTTCTGCAGTTTCTGCTGGACAGTTCAAAGCAGAACCTGTGGGCTGCCTCGCTCTCAGAGCTTAGTGTGAGATGCCAATCAGTGTCCACTAATAGATCTGGCTCCCCGACTCATCCTGTCCCACCGTTCACTCAGCAGCATTAATTATTCACCTTCACTTCGTGTCCCGGCTCAGACAAGCCGAAAATATCATTTCCTAATCAGCGAGACGACTTCTCAGAAGAAGATTCTGTGTTTGGAGTGGGACCAGGTTCTGTTTTGAAGGAAGAAGTTAAACAGGAATGTGTTGGAGGCGTTTATTCTTCAGGGGCTGCCTCAGCTGCATACCTGCAGTCTCCAACCGTTTTTTTTTTTTTAATCTGACGTCCTCTCATGTTGGATTAATGTCATCGGGGACGAACCACATCCGAAGTGCTGCAAATTGATGCACAGCGTGTCCCAGAGCTCGCTACTTGAAACCAGGATGACCTGATGTAAATGTGAAGGTTTTTTTTATTATTTTTTTCATAGCTGTAGGGTGTTAAATTCACAGAGCTCTCAGTGTGGATCCAGGATCAGAGAGGGTCGTAAAGATGACTGAACCTCTGCTGTCCTCACCAAACAGCCGAAAATTAAAATTCGCTTTGAAGATGGATCGAATTCAGGGTCGGATCTGAATAATGTGAAGATATCAGCAGAGAGGGGGTTTGTCTCAAACTGACCCAGTTGGTTCAGATTCTAAAAGAGGCTGATGTTGATTTAGCAAAATAACTTAAACATACTATTTTTAAATTTACCATACAGGATGGTGTCTCTTTTTAGGAGCTCAGCTCATGTAGTCTTTGGATAGAAATTAGTTGTCAGATCGGATCATTTATTTTATTACATTTATCACACTGCAGTTATGTAACGCTTTAGTTCAATTTAAACAATAGAAGGGGCCACAGTTTTTTTTTTTTGTTGAAACTACCAGATAACGGTGCACACTTATCCAAATATAATAAATCTGGCATTTTAAAAACGTTTGTGTATATATTTATTAAACCAACATACAGTGCAGTAACCTAACATGTTTCATGCTTAAATGCATGTATAACAGTTGTACTCTTGTTTAAAGGGGCAATATTTTGTGTTTCTCAGGCATATATTAAAATTCTATACCATAATAAACTATGTCATCTTTAGTTGTTATTAAAATGCTGTTTTTATGTTTAAATAGAAAATAAACTTGACTTCTCATTCATTTCCGTGTCTAAACACCTTGAAATTGGCCTCTGTCTCTTTAAGAACCTCCTTCCGTTTCTGTCCCGCCCATTTCAACACAGCTGCTTCTCTGCTGTTTACAACCTGGAGCGATGTAGCAGACTTTATTGTAATGATATTAAAAAACAACAACATTATACTAGATCTGTTTTGGAAAATTCTCAGGATACATAAGAACCTTACTGTCGGACCGGAAAGTATGTTTTCTAAAGAACCAGAGCGATTACAGAGACAACGTCTCAGCTGGTAAGATTTTTTCAGTCATCCTCACAGACACACTCTACTGATTGTACAAGTTACAAATCTTAACGCATCGATCAAACAAGGATGTGAACAAAACAACGTGAGTTGCTTTTCAGCTCACCTGAAGACGACAGCCGTGTTTGTTTACTTAGTTGCTGCTGATGGACTGCAGGAGTCATGGGCGAGGTGCGGGTGAGAGGACAACATTATAAAAAGATATAAAGCTCAGAAAAGTTGATTTTTCATGATATTTCCCTTTTATTAAACATAAATAAAAAACATTTGATGCAAACAAAAATAAACATCTACTTTAGTGATCTGACATATGATGCATTGAGTGCAGACTTCTGGTAAAAAGTCTCTGTTGTTTAGGTTCTTATAACTCCAGTGAACATCCCATATTTAGCTTTGTGCAGCGTGTTGTAAACGACTTGTATTTAAATCCATCATGGCAGACAGTGTCTCTAAGCTGAATAAACACAGGTTTGTCTTGAAATTCTGTGAACAGGTACTCTACCTTCCATTTCACTTGAAACATGATTTTATCTGTCCAGTTTTCTTTCCTCTATTCTTATCCATGGCTGAACATTTCTTCCTCACTAGTAGAGTAGACAAACATCTGTGTTGAAGGCGCCATTTAGGGGCAAAATGTTTCATTACAACCACTCAGTGCCATGGAGTCACTTTATTATACTTTCATGTAATTTAAAAAAATGAATGAGGTGAGCGGTTCAATCCAATAACACTACTAACCTCCACATGTCTTTATAACATAAGTCCAGTTGATTTGTCTTGTTCTTTTAAATTCCATGTCCTGGATGACTGAGAATCCACAAAAACACATGATAATAACGTTGGTCTCGAACCGTATACCAGCGTCAGTGTAATGATTTTTTAATCTGCTAAAAATAAGAGCATTTCATAGTAAAAAATATTATAAAATATTATCAATGAGTTAAATAAGAATGTCATAATTATTAAATCGGCTCTGATTGCACGACAGCTTCAGAACAGACGTGCTAACATGTAGCATCCATGTTTACTTGAGTGAACAGCGAGCTGAATTTGACGTCATGTCATTTTCTGCATCTGTCGCATTTTAAAATATACCGTGAACATCCTTGCAAAAAAGCATTGGATTTAAATTTATATTTAAATTGAGCATTAAGATCCTGCAGTGTGAGCGTAGCCCCAAGAGCTGCTTTTTTTTAAATTTAATCATTTATTAATTAATTTATATTTTTTTGGGCGGGGCTTTATTGCCAGGCTGGACTGAAACGACCTGCTGGCCTGATGTGGGCTGCAGGTCATCGGTTGCTCATTCCTGTTCCAAATATAAACAAGGTCCAAAAAGCCAAAACATCTTAATTTTTCTATAACCTGATGTAGAATTTAAATTTATGATAAACTCAAACACCTGAAACTGTCTCTGTGTGGCTTTAACTCTCATCATATCGAGACTTTAGGCTAAAGCTGTTATGTTATGTATTTTCAAAGGATGAAACTGAAGAGTGAGCAGGTTGAAACTGTAAATCCTCGCAGTAGCTGCATGTTTGGTGTTGAGCCATAAAAAAAGCACCGACGGGCTTCACGAGGTTCTGTTGGAAAAGGCAGATATTCTGGTGATTTTCTGGCAGCTGATAAAAGCTCGGCGACCTCCTGCTTGTGGAAAAAAAAAAAAAGATGGAAGAGAGACGTGTTGAGTCAGATCCTCAGGAGAATCTGGTTATTTGTGTTTTACAGGAGTGTTTTATTCAGTGCAGTCCAGCTGAAGGGAGACGCTCGTGGTTGGAAAGAGGAAAATAAAGTGAGAGATTCTGTAAAGTGTTTGTTTTGGACCTGAACCTCGGTGGTTTTAACCTGGCTCAGACTGAGCGCAGCACATGAGCTGACAGAAAAAGGCACTTCATGTCGGGTTGAGTTAACCACTTCAAACAGGGTCGACAGGTGATTTTATTTCCATCTAACAGCTGAAACATTTAAACATGTTTATTTTTCTTGTGTCGTTTCTGGTTCTGGGTATGAAAATGGGGGAGAGATGAACTCTGCTTTTTGTTTAAATAATGATGTTTATTTTATTCTGGAATAGAAAAGTTAAAGATAAAAACACAGATTAAGAGTAATTCATTCCTGCAGATCCTCAAGCGTTGGAGGGAAATCTGATTTGAGCTGTAATGTAAATATATTGAATGACAGCCGCATAAAAACGAGGTTATATTATTTATTACATTTAAACTCTAAATGGATGGACCATTTTTTTAATTTGAGGCATCTGCCCCATTTCCCAGCCACTTATCCATGTTCAGGTCTTTAATTAAATTAAGCCATTAGGGATTATCGCTGCACACGACTGCCGGGATGCTCTAAATGTAAACAAAAGTGGGCCGAGTTCTCCCCGGGGGGCTCTGTTGTAGTACAGTTGAAGTGATTTGACACATTGGGTTGTTGTGTCTGTTTAAACAGTCTGTGTGAGAAAATTAATGTTTCAGGTGCTGATTAAACTTCTTTAAATTATTAAATATGAAAAATCTTCAGATTGGTAAAAGAAACAGAGCACTTAATAAATGTTGGTGAATGTCTTAATTGGCTAAAGTTGAAAAAAAAGTTCAGTTCTTTTTCTTCTTTTTTTTAGCCACTTCAGTAAAAAAACAGAACTTAGTTTCTTCATAATCAAAGAATTTTTTTAAATTACACACACACATATATATATATATATATATATATATATATATATACACACCTTCAATGACCATCAGAAAAGTTGTTTTTAAGTAAAATAATTTAGACAGAATTAAACATGATCCAATGTTTGAAAATGATGCAAACTTTAAAAGGAATAAAATAATAGTGGAACCTGTTATGGTTTCTGTCTTACAATAATTGAGCTTCAAATAAAAAAAAAACAACATCTTTACAAATAAAAATGAACAAAACAATATTTTATGCCTGATTGAAACAAATTTATACTGCTTTAAAAATTCTGTCTGGTCAATAAAGAATGCATATCTCCCCGCTTAAATAATTTAAAAGGGGCAATATTATGTGTTTCTGAGGCATAAATTTAAATACTATACCATAATAAAGTATCTATGTCACCTTTAGTTGTTATTAAAATGCTGATTTTATATTGAAATGGAAAATAATCTTATCTTCTCTTCACTTCCTCTTCTAAACGCCCTGAAATTGGCCTCTGTCTATCTGTCTCCGCCCATTTCCACGGGGGCGGGGGGAGGGGGGGGGGGGCGATGATGCAGTTTACTTGGCACCTGAAACTACATTTCCTCAAAGATGCATGAATGAGTCAAAGCAGGGCTTTGGGCACGTTTTTGATGAGAGGATAACATTATAACAGGATAAAAAAAACCTCAAAAAAGTTGATTTTACATGATATAGCCCCTTTAAGATCATATTATATCCTTTTTGTTAAAGTGCCTGTGACATCAATTTTTTGTGATAAATGTGATTGCACTTTTGGAAAGATAACATGGATAATATATTGCAAGAGCAATTTCACTCCACTGAGATGAACGGTTGTTTAGATATTTGCATGTGAAGTAACAGGAAGTGATGTCAAAGGGGAATGTCTGCATGGAAACAGTGCTTTGCTACAACACAGACAGCAGGGAATTTTCTGATGTTTCTTTCGAAAATTTTAGTCCCTGTAAGACACAGATGTAGAAGATTCCAAGTTCAAATAATAATGTTTTAATAAACAAAGACCAGGGAGTTTTCTTTCTTACAGTTCCCCTTTGATATCACTTCCTGTTTCACTTTAGCTGAATGAAATTAAAAGGAAAATAGGCCAGTTATGTGACAAAATGGGTTAAATCATGTGTTTTATGCCAATTTTATTAAATATGAAGATACTTTTTGTATTTGAAGAATAGGCACGTCTCCGGGACTTTAAACTTGGGAAATAAGACAACTCTTAACTACTGCCACACCTATTGCTCTTTTTAGCTGTGGCGGCCATCTTGAAATGGCTGTAGATTGACGATCTACAACTGGCTTCAAGATGTTTAAAAAATCACGACATCTAAACCACTAAATTAGTTTTTGTCCTACGGTTTAAACACCTTTTCGATGACACAAAGCAGTTTTTTTATAATGGCTGTTTTAACTACCGTTCTGAGATTATCTCCACTGTAGGTGAGCCTGATGAGGGGATGACCTCATTTTTTATTGGCTTCCTGCTGTTCCTCTCTGATCCTCAGTCAAACTGTTCGCGCTGCCAACAGTTTGAAGAATTTTAGCATTCAGCAAAAGCACACGTTGCTCTAAATATAGCCCGCACACATTTGCATTTGGATCTGGCTTTTATTTATTTATTTATTTATTTATTTTTATTTTTTATTGTGACGTGCCCCGGAGTGCTGGATCCCCTGCAATTAATTGTATCTAACGAATGAGGAATTCATGACGGAGAGGCAGAACTCTGCGTCAGAAGTCGGATCAGATCCAGCCAACGGCACCCTTAAAAATGTGAAAATTATAATAAAAAAATGATCAATCAATAAACCAGGGATTTAACTAAAGGTAAATATTAAATTAAGAAGATTTAAATTAAAGGATGACTTTATGCACCTGTGATATTAATTATCAGAACCATGAATGAGGTCTGCAGACTAAAGGGCCATCAGTGAAGGGTTTTTAGATGCTAAGAGGGATCTGCAGAAGTCTGTGCCTCAGGTAGAGGAGGTCAGGTATCTGGGTTTCTGGGTTTAGACTGGTAGGATTGGGATGAATCCATGGATCAGGACCTCATCAGTAATGAGGGCGTTGCTTTGGTTGATTGTGATGAAGAAAGAGTTGAGTCGAAAAGGAAAGACTCTGGATTTATTGGTTCAATCCTCACCTGTGGTCATGAAGTTTGGATCATGTTGATTTGGATTTCCTGATTACATCAAATCAAAAAGTAAATACCTGAAAAGTATACACAAAAACTTTTAATATTACAAATGCAATTGATGCTTTTTTTGTTAATCAGTTTTTTTTCACCACATCTAATGAAACTACGGTTGTTCATCCGTTTCTGCTTGAAGCAATAGTTTTTTTGCTCTAAAGTCCAGCAGACCCTCTGCAGCATCAATCGTTTGTCTCGTTCAGTGTAAAATAAACACAACTATTTATCCGCTGCAGCGTCGCACAGGTAGCTCCTCGTACGGAGTCTTCATCAGGATGCTGTTTGCTGCTCCCACAAATCACAGCTTTCAAACCACAGGAAAATAATTTGAAGTAAATTTCTCCGAGAAGCGCAGACGAGTATAAATGATTAGATCTCAGCCCAATGAAACCATAAAACTAACAAATTGCTTCTGTCAGACCGCGGCCGGCTGCGGCCAAGATTATACTACCAACACGTACAGCTTCTACAGCACACTTTGAGCTTCTGATAATAAATGTTCTGATGTGGCCTTGAGCTGCTTGGGAACAGGTCCAGGACCGGTAAGGTACACCTCCATCATCAGCAGCACAAAGAAAATCACTCAGGTGGTGTTAGACTTTTTTCACCTTTAGTCATCTCACAGGCACCACTTGGTCTTTTATTTATAAACATAATAACTATTATTTGAAACTTGACAATAAAAAATGTTTGCTGACAAAATGGCCGACATTTTGGAACTATAGACGACTAAAGAGACGTTACAGCTATTAGAGTCACCACTTGTGTCTCACTTCCTGACAGCACTCCTAATAAGACCTAATAAAACCACTGACTGAAAACAGAATTGTTGAAAACTTTGATTTGTAAGACGAGGTTTATTTTGTGAGGCTGAAATACGACATTCTCCCAACGGGGACGTGCCTCAGCTGTAAAGCTTCAACATTGTGCAGAAAATAAGACAATTAAAGGGCAATTCATCAGCCTGACTAGTTTCTCAGCTGGCAGCAGTGGAGCCATAATAACCCAGGCGGGGCCAGGGGCATGCTGGGAGTTGGTGGCGGCCCATTAAACCACCACAAGGAGCAGCAGTAATGACATGTTGGGAGTCCAGGGAAAAATGGAGCATAACGCTGTAGCTGCCGTCACACATGAAGAAGCAACGGCCTGAATTCAGGAGTAAAAGTTGCTCTGATTTCATGTGTGAAGTACTGGGATGAGTTTAGAAACCAGATCAGGCTTTAGGCAGATAACTAAACACTGTGGTGTGTGTTTGTTGCTGCTCTAACCTAACTTACTAACTAACTACAGTTTTTACATCAGTATTTTTTGTCTTCTTTTACTCAGTGTGTCTCTCATTTAAAATAGACGTTTGGTTTTCTCCCTAATTACCTCAAACATCAGTGTTATTACACCCAAACTTTCATTGACTTCCCCTTTGACCTGAACCTTTAAGGTAACCTGAGTATTTCCTACACAACTCAATATTTCCTACACAACTCAATATTTCCTACACAACTCAATATTTCCTACACAACTCAATATCCATAAAAAGGTCAAGCATTTCCACTAAAATCTGAGATTTATTATGCATCTATTATAAGTGACAGTTTGTACTTTAATTTTAATGTCTGTGTTTTTGTATCATTTGATGTTTCTTGGTATTTTTTAAATGTTTTGGTGCAGTTACACTGAGATAAATAAATATTAGGAGAGAAAAAAGTAAAAGTTTTCATTTGAAGGTCATCCATTCGTCTGTCCCTTCCTCCTACCTTCTGTCCCCCTTCCCATCATCTGTTCATTTGTTGTTCAGTCCCTTTATACGTGGGTTTGTCCCTAGGTCCATTGGACTGTCCCTCAGTTTGTTGGTCGGTCCCTTAATTTGTGGGTTTGTCCCTCAGTTTGTTGGTCAGCTCGCTCAATTCGACGATCAGTCCCTCTAATTACGCTTGTCAGTCCCTTGGTCAGTCTGTTTGCTTGTCAGTCCCTCTTTGTTGGTCCTTCCCTCGGTTTGTTATTAGTCAGTCTCTTGGTTTGTTGATTGGTCACTTGCTTTGCTGGTCGGTCCTTCAATTTGTTGTTATTAGTCCGTCCCTTGGTCCACTGTTTGGTCCCTCAGGTTGTTCGTCAGGAGGAGGAGGTCTGAGTTTTTCTTCTGAACCTGTGGCGTCTCTGACACTGATCACTGATAATAGATTGAAGATGAGAGATTTAAACATATTTTTAGCAGAAAGAAAAATGTTAATTATACAGTTCATTACTATAAAACAGTTGTTTCAGGATAAACTGTGCAGTAAATTTCTTCAGTACATTTTCAGAACAGAACATTTGCCTCAGACACACACACACACACACACACACACACACACACACACACTGAAGGAGTTTGCTCAAGGCTTCACATAAATCACAGTGACAAGGCCTCCGTCTGGATGTTGCATGCATCTCTACCAGTCCCCCTCTGTTTTATAACCTCTTTCTCTGCCATGGATACACACCGGCATGCTGCTCTGCTCCCATCAGAAAACTTACATCTGTGACCAACTTGGATTCTTCACAAATCCTGCTGTTGTCAGGCAGAATCTGAAGCCTGCAAACATGTCAGCTTTACAGAAAGGTTTTAAACGATAAACTCTGTTTGGCGACGACTTCCTGCTTGTCAAAATCTTTCCCCTGCCATTATGAAACCCTCTCTATTCTTTAATAAATTAAAACTTAAATTTAACTGCACACTTACTGTAACGGATCACCTTCTGCAGAGCCGCGCTGCTCTTTGTCTGACTGGTCACAAGAGGGCACTAAAGCCCCCAACACCCGGACCCCGGAGACAAAGGCATCATTTCCAGTTATGTCACTTTTCCTTGACTGAGTCTGTCACACATCGGAGACGGTTCTGTTCTCAAATAAAATTAGATTTTCCTTCACGGCAGTTTTGTCTTGCCTCGGGGTTCCCGGGACAGATGCAGTTGTGGAAACAGACAGATGTTCCCCCATGTTTTTCACGAGGGGGTGTTGCCTTGTGGTTTGTATTTTCTCACGAGTGTTGCTGTGTGTATAACCGTGAGAACGTGTGTGTTTAGCCTCAGCAGAAGATAGAAAACGGCTCTTTGCAGATGTTTTCCTTTATTTTAGACTTCCTTAAGGACAGAATCAGTTTCTGTTGGAACACCATTAGTCAGCTTATTTAACACTCCCTGCTGTTTGTGTGACGCCTCAGGTTTAAACTCTTAATATTTAGTGTGTGCTGCGAGTTGTTCTGTGATAACGATCAGCTCCACGTCACTTCTGATTATTTATTCTGTGTGTTGACTGATCTGCTCTTTTAACTCTTCATCAGTGGGACCACCTCCACACACAGGTGGTAAAACATCAGCACTAGTCTCAGAGAAGCAACTGTTGCTGCCTGTCAATCTGGGAAGGGTCAAAGGTCGTTTAGAGCCCATTTTTCTACAGAAAGATCATTCACATTTACAACAGGTGACAGTTCTAATTTAATCTGAAGGATCCACAAGACGTCTGGACCAGAACCTGATCAAAGTTACCCAGAATGCACTGCAGCATCAGCTCCTCCCAGCTGTCAGCACGGTAGTGGAGGGCTGATGGTTTGCTAATTGGACCATTAACTTCCCTCTAGACCAGGGCTACATCCGGCCGAGTGAACAAATATCGGCCCTCCAATCAGTTCTTTCATCACTTAAGTTATTTTAGGTAAACATAGACATGTGAGGTATTTACAGAAACATCAAAATCTTGGCTAGAAGCTGGTAAAAACCATTTCCATGAACGTCCAAGACAGTTAAAACTATAAGCATCTGAAGATAAAACTATGAAAGTGAAAATAAAATTGGTAAAAAATAATATTTGTGTTAAATGGGAGGCATAATGTGCTTATTTTGTTTTATTATCACTACTTTAATTACATAGGGCTCTGTATGTTGTATTCATGATTAAATGCAGCAAAAAAAAAAAAAACGAATTCAAAGGTAACAGATCAGAACCTGAACCTGACTGAAACACTGTGGTGGGACCTTCAGAGAGCAGAAAACATAAAAAAACTGAAGCAACAATGGAAAGAAGAGTGGACCAAACCATGAGAGACTGAAACAGAAAAACCGTCTGAATCCCACTGCTACAGGAGGTTATAGAATCTGCAGGACCAGGGTCTGGACCCAGTTTTTGTTTTGAAAATAATGACTCAATGGAATCTGTTGTCTTTGTTCAGTTGAGGTTTGATTTGAATTTTTTTAGACCCTGATCAGTTTGATCGTGCCTCAAATTGAAAAGCTCAAACTGAAGGGTGGTGGGCTTTTTTCAATTTTGTTTCTATAATTAGTCCAATAAAATAATATTAAAAAAAATTTAAAGATCACTACAACTTCACACAACTCATGTCTCTGGGTTTTAGTTTCTACATCTTCTAGAATCTTCATGTTTTCACTTCCTGTCTTCCCCCATCTGCAGGTCGAGAGAAGAGAAAGGATCCCATGATCTCTGCCGGTGATGCCGAGTTCCCGCAGAATTTCCACACGCTGGCTGCCGGCGGCGGCCGAGGGGCCCGGCACTTCCAGAACAGCAGCAACGGCGGCTTCATGTCGTCCTCGCTGGACCGCCGGCACAACTCTGTGGCGGCTAAAAGCCTGGAGGCCCTGAACAGCATCCACAAGGCGGACATCGAGCGGCAGCGGGACGCCCTGATGGACCTGCAGAAGAACAAATACTCCAACAGTCCTGGCAGCATGTCTCAAGGCTCCACTGCAGGCGGACGACAGGTACTGGAACACAAACTGAACAATGTTCCTGCAACCAAAACATTTTACATTTATCTATTTAAGCCTTCACATAAACACATTCAGCAGATTTTTCATTCTACAAAAAAATTGCTTTAAAAAATCTGTTTTCTGATTTTATCTGCAGTTGATGCAACCCGTTCATTTTTTTATTTCTGAATATTAGATTTAATACCAGTTATAGAGAAATTTACCCATACTCCTTTATAAAAACAGTCAGCATACACAAAATAAATTATAAGACTGCTAGGTGAAATATAAGTCATGTTAATGCTTTAGTTTAAAAACTTAAAATAAAATCAAACTACCTTAATTGGGGCTGTTACTTCGATTTGTACCTGTTGTAGTAAACTACTTTATACAAGTCAAATCTTCAAAATTAGTTTATAACTGTTCAAATGCATAATTTAAAACAAAATCAGAAAGTCTATGAAACTAAGGCGTTCTTTTTAATCTACAGAAAAAACTGTTTATTACCGAGGCAGTCCTTGTTTGTACCCCTTTAGATACCCTGTTTGTACCCCTTTATATACCCTGTTTGTACCCCTTTATATACCCTGTTTGTACCCCTTTAGATACGCTGTTTGTACCACTGCAGTTATCCTGTTTGTACCCCTTTAGATACACTGTTTGTACCCCTGTAGATACCCTGTTTGTACCCTTTTAGTTATCCTGTTTGTACCCCTTTAGATACGCTGTTTGTACCCCTTTAGATACGCTGTTTGTACCCCTGCAGTTATCCTGTTTGTACCCCTTTAGATACGCTGTTTGTACCCCTGTAGTTATCCTGTTTGTACCCTTTTAGATACCCTGTTTGTACCCTTTTAGTTATCCTGTTTGTACCCCTTTAGATACGCTGTTTGTACCCCTGCAGTTATCCTGTTTGTACCCCTTTAGATACGCTGTTTGT
>JAUBOC010000056.1:19688228-19700697 GCA_032275365.1 Anablepsoides cearensis
CCTTGTAAAAGGTTAATGAAATGTTGTACATTGTCTCTGTATTAATAAATAAACAAACAAACAAACAAACAAACAAATCAGGAAGGAAGCACTTTTCCACAACAGTAAATAATTACACCACTATGATTCTGGTAGAATAAGATGGGTTTATTTGTAGAAAGCATTTGAACAAAAAGGTCATCAATATTAAAATCAAACATTTAAACAGCATAAACAGAAAAACAATCTGAGACATTTAAATATCATATATTACATGAAATGTACAAAAATTTTAAAAAGTGCAAATCTTTTCAAACTTAACCAAGAAGCTTTTATGTGAAAACAAGTTTTTAAGGCTGTTTACATATAAAAATATATATAAAACATTAAATGCTTTTTATCTGTTCAGTTTTTGAAAGAAAAGTAAATATTCAGGTTACAGCAGAAGTCTGTACAGCTCTGTGAATAATTAACTAATCAGCATGAGAAGCTTGACGGCCTGTTTGTTTGGTGTTTTTCATATTTACAGACACCTCATCACCTGGTTTTCACCCCTCGGGGTTCATTTGTGAGCTGGGAACTGAAATTTGAGGGGAGCCGTGGCGTCGCTGCTGGAGTTGCTGCGATCCGGAGACATTGGCGAGCAGGCGGAGAGCACGGTAAGAGCCGGAGAGGTGGCGGAGATGGACGTGGAGCTCACCGTCTGCAGGCTGAAGTGGGACCTGCAGGGGCAGCGGGAGTCGTGGATGAGCTGCAGCACGTCTTTACGGAAGCGCACGCCCACCAGGGCGTAGAGGATGGGGTTGAGGGCGCAGCGGGTGTAGGCCAGGGTGCAGGTGATGTACTCCAACAGCAGGACGCAGAAGTGACCCGCGAGTTTGAGCGACAGCACCACGGTGTACGGCAGCTGGAAGATCAGGAAGACCAACACTAGAACCACCATCAGCTTCAGCGTACGCTGACGATGCCACTGTTTCCCTCTGCGATGAACATGCCCCTCCCGCAGAACCAAACCGATGAGGGTGTAGCAAGTCACCATGATGACGAGGGACACACAGAAGACTGCAATGATGGCTCCCCTGGTGGCCTTCTTGACTTGGTCACCATTCTGCATGCCACAATAAAGCTGTTCATTATTCTCTGAAACCCTAGAGAAGAGGAGTTCAGGAAGGCTCAGGAGAACCGCCACAAGCCACACCCCCACAGCAGCCACCTTCCCTGCTGTTAGGATCTGACTGCGCAGCCGCAGCATCTCCTGGGCTCGGGCCACCACCATGTAGCGGTCCACGCTAATGCAGGCTAGCAGCAGCAGCCCGCTGTACGTGTTGATGGCGTAGCACGCTCGCGTCACTGTGCACATGAAGCCCCCGAAGATCCAACCCTTGTAGGTGTCAGTGGCCTGCAGGGGGATTGTGAGGAGCAGGAGGAGGTCCGCAAGCGCCAGGTGGGCCAAGAAGACATCGGTCATGGAGCGGAGCCGGAGGCGGCGGTAGAGGGCGAAGGTGGCAATCACCAGGCAGTTTCCCATGATGCCGAGCAGGAAGATCAGGCAGAAAGCACCCGTCTGGAACCTCTTGATGATAACTTCCTGCTGGTCATTGACCTCGCACCAGTCAGAGTCGTTTTCATAATCTGAGCCGTTAGTGCTGTTATAGCCTGAACCTTCGTAAATATCATTGAAAAGTTCGTCCTGGATATCGTCCATTACTGCTGAGAGAAAAAAAGAGAGAATTTATCAATCACTTACTGTGTAAGGAAATCATTAAATAAAACAAATAAAACATATTTCTGTTTCCTCCTGAAGAACCCAATGAGACTTTCTATAACAAATAGCTGATGTTTGCTTTTAAATTAAATGTTTTAAAAACTACAGGATGAGCTAAATCAAGCTATTTACCACACCTTGTTTCATACCAAATTTATAAACTAAAATCATTTCACGCTGAGAAGACGTGGAGTTACAGCTCAAGCAGAATATGATATGATATGAGGTATGAGATATGAGGATGACTCATCTACTGTCACATCAAATTTTACTTCAAAATATGTTAAAACAACAGAGCTAAAGACATTTGAGTTCACTAAAGTCGCTACGTGGTCGCCGACTCCAAAAGATATTTTAGAAAACTAAAACTAACTTTGTTAAAGCTAAAAAACCCAAACAGCAGAAAAAACAGATCCAGTCCAAAATTAACAAAAGACTAGCTAAAAGAAAAAGCATTAAAATCTAAAACCAGCAAAAGGCAGGTTAAAAACTAAAGAGGCAAACAACAAGCCAAACAGAAACAAAAAATAGGCATGACAAATCAAAATGTCAACTAAAAACTACAGTGGCAAAATTTTCGCTTAAAGTGGCGTAAAGCTAAAAAAAAAACAGCAAAAGCTAGCTACAAAACATCAAAAGGCTAGCTAAAACTAAAGTTGTGAAAGCCTGGATTAAAGCTAAAATAGCTAAAGCCTGGCTCAAAGCTGAAGTAGTTGAAGCCTAGCTTAATGCTAAAGGTAGTAAAAGCAAGCTATATTGTATCAAAAGGCTGGTTAAAAACTAAAGTTGTGAAAGCCTGGATCAAAGCTACAATAGCTGAAGCCTGGCTAAAATGTAAAGTAGCTTAAGCCTAGGTTAAAGCTGAAAGGTAGCAAAAACTAGCTTTAAAGCAGGGCTATTCAACTGATGGCCCATGGGCCACATCTGGCCTGCAGATGACTGCCGTCCACCCCAAGGGATGTACGGCCCCTGAGCAATTTAGTTGAATAGCCCTGCTATAAAATATCAAGAATATCTAAAAGCTAAAGTGGGGCAAAAGCATGTCAAAAGCTAAAGTAGCTGAAGCCTAGCATAAAGCTAAAGTAGCTGAAGCCTAGCATAAAGCTAAAGTAGCTGCAGCCTAGCTTAAAGTTTCAATAGGGTAGTTGAAAGTAGCATAAGACAAAAGTAGCCAGTTTGTTGAAGCAGATTTCAAAGAGAATATATATTTTATTTAAATTAAATATATAATGGAACAATATTTTAAAATAAAAAGTAAATCCATGAAGTTATAATTTAGTCTTTACATTTTAGAGGTTTAGTTTATAAAGTGGGCTGAAAACTTTCAAACATTAAAATCGAGATTCTTGAGTCATTTTGGTTTCTCTTCTCTGTCGAGGTGAGACAGAGTTGCGTGAGGACGTTTTATTGAAAGTTTCTTATTTACATGAGGCTTGGTTTGGTTCTGAGCAGAGTTCTTCCCCTCCACGTCAAGATATGAGGAAATCAGATCAGGTTGAAAGTCAGAGACCTGCCGCTCTGCCTCGTAGTTTGAGTAAGCAGCTGAGCGTTGCGTGACTGGCATCAGGTCGTTGGCATGAGGGGAAACCGTGGGCTGCCTGCAGGGCCACAGATCAGTCAGTGTCGCGTGCTAACAGCCTTTATAGACAGTTTCCATAATCACCTCTTTTTCATTTCATGTTTCACTCTGTGCCTCTGTCAGCAGCCAGGAAGAGCTAAGCTATCTTTTACTTTTATTAATTCTTGTTGGTGTAGACTGAGCCCCAGTTAAAGGAGCTTTCCGGAAAGGTAAGAAGAAAATCTTTAAAGATAAGAGCTCGAGTGTAAGAGGCAGCCTTCGTTAGTTTGTAATATTTCAGGAGGGAGAACAATTAAATGTGCAACGAAATTAAATTTACAGCAAATAGTTTCATGTCTTCAAGGAATAATTTAGTTTCAAGTTTTTACAAAAGAGTGTTTCTCTTGTTAAAAGGACAAAAACTGGATAAATAAAGTTCTATGAAAGTAGGATTTCCTGCAAAAATTGAACGCTGAGTTCTGAACGACTTTACTGAAGAAGCTAAAATTGAGTTAAAAACTAAAAGAAACCATCAGCATTAGCCGTAACCGTATTAGTATTAGTGGAAGTACGACTGGGCGTTTACCTAATGAAACTATATTCGTTATTTTTTTGGTTCAAGCAGAGAAGAGAAACAATCGTATTAAAATCAATAAATAATAAAACCATCATGGCTGAAGAATAATCTGTAAGGTTTATTCTGTCAAAAACAAAAAACAATCAGATAAAAGTGCAGCTGATTAAAATGTTGGTTATCGTAAATAAGTCATGCAACTTATAAAGGAGTTCAACATGGATGTATTCCTGGCCCGCTAATATTTACATAAATCTGATTTTTTATGTTTTATTGTGTTCTGTTTTACATTTAGCTGCTTTGATAAGACTGGAGGCTTGCTTCCTCTCCTGCTCTGACTCACAGTCTCTCCTCCTTCTTTGATGATTTCTAGATATCAGTCTATTTCTTGTTGGCGCTCGTTCTGCTGAAAACATCGGTTAGACGGGTTTCTTTCAACTCACACCTGCAAACTAAAACCCAAACACGCAGAATATCACCACTGTACAATCACACAACTGTTGTGATTGTACATAATGGTGGCTGGAGTTGTTTTCTAAAATATTAGAATCAACATTATGATTGAAAATTAACTTTCTTACAAGACGCTTTTAGTAATTTACGTCTTTTTTGTATCTTGTTAAAACGTCAAAATATTAAAAGTATAAAATTTAAAAAGCACATGGATTATTAAAAAACTTTGCTCAGATTTGATATTTTTGCATATTTTAATTTAGTGTTCAAGTTTGTTCTAAACGGCTAAATTTAAGCGTTTATAATCTTTTTTTTTGGCACAATTAAAATAGTTTTTAAAGAATGCAAACACAAACTTCATTTCAATGACTTCTTAAAAAAAGTGTTTATATTTCTACAAACGTACAGTGACACAGAATTTCCTGCATTAATATCAGGAAACTTCACATTCAGGTTGAAAGTGAGATTCTGGTCTGTATTTCTGCTCCGACTGAGTGGGCAACAGTTACACATTTCACTCAGTTTTCACTTCTCGCCTTTTCTTATTTATGAATTCAAAGACAGTTTGTGCATCAATATTGTAGGGCGTCAGAGCAACTTTTTTTAAATTTAGTTTTAGCACAAATGGATGTTTGCAACATAACTTTCAAAACTTATAGAAAATATATTTATATTTTATTTTTAAATGAACAAGGAAAAGGGTTGATTATTTCAAAGATTTCTGATCTGTTGCTCTGTCAGTCTGACGAATACAAACAAAAATCCCATGAATGAGTCGTTTGCGGGCTTAGATTTGTAATGAACCACAACCACTCAGCTCTGATGGTTGTAAAAAAAATAATTTGACATTTAAACCAGCTGCTGGTTCTAAAAGTGATGCTTTAATTATTATAAAAAGTTGTTAAATAGACATAGAAAACCCATAAAATAGGATTATTCAAGCAAACAATTTTAAGTTTCTGCACAATATCAGCACGTTTACAAGTTTAAAAGTAACGTTTTCTAACTAAACTTTTCCTTAATATTAAAATATCTTATTGATAAAACATCTTACCTGTTGTGTTGGAGGTGTTGAACATTTCCCGGCCCGTCTTCCTGCACCTGCAGAACAGAATTTCTGAACCTGGCACTCTTTAAAAACAAGCCTGTGAGCCCAACCTCAGCTGCCACCAGCCAATGAGACCGGTTCTGTTCTGCTGACCTTGATGCACCCCTGCTGAAACTGTTGATGCCAAACAATACGAGAAAAAAAAACAACCGTCTTTTCTGAAGCTTTGTCACATGTCAAAGCGACTCTGTGGGTTGTAGTTTTTTTTTAACATTTTGAAACGTTTCACATGTTTGTTTGATCTGCAACATTGGTAAACACTGATTGAATCAGGCTTTTGTAGATTGCTCATTTAATTCTATTTCACAATCGTAGAATCCAACATATTTCTGAATACGTAGACTTAAAACATTAAGAACGCAGCTCGACCACCAGTAAAAGCTAATTAAGCCACACCTGCGTTGAACAATCAACTGGCACCAAGCCAATTTAAAACCTCTTTTTTTTTCTGTTTCATATGGTTGTTCATAGATTCAGCTCTACTTGTGGTGAAAATGGTACGGCGGGTAAATACAAGTACAGTTCAAGTGGCAAATACACAAATACGTGTATTTGGGTTGTGTAGATACATGTTTAAAGAGACGAGGGGCCTCATGTATTAATAGTGCACAAAAACCTTACGTATGCCCATTTTTCACACAATTCAATTCAATTCAGTTTATTTATATAGCGCCAAGTCACAACAACTGTTGTCTCAGGACACTGTTCACAAAAAATAACAATAAATCTAAAGAAGAAGCCAGCAGACTGCGCCAAATCTTTGCTTCGCCACAGTCTCCCATCCTGAGCAGCACACAGAGCACACCTGCAGCAGTGGAGAGGAAAAACTCCCTGCTAATCAGGCAGAAACCTCCAGCAGAACCAGGCTCAGGACAGGCGGCCATCTGCCTCGACTGCCTTGACATAAAACTCTAGATGTATGAAGACTGAAATGAACATAATGTGCGCAGCGTCATGCAAACTCCACGGCTGGCATACGCACGTTTCTGTGGTTCTGGTTCCACTGGCAACACTTAGAGGGGATTCTGTGAAACTGTTAACGTGTTGTTCACACCAGAAACACATGTGTGCAGTTAAAGAACGCGCAACGTTGTGCCAAAAATACCTTAAACAGGAACAGATTTACTGGAGGATAAAATAAACAGGGTAAAAGCAGAGTGGGTTTTTATACGCAGAGAGGATTTTCAGATCTATGATGAAAACTCAGCCGTTTTCAGCTTCTAATAATTTTGCATCTCTGGGAGCACAACACAGCGACGAGGAACCGTGCACTGTTTCTTCATATCAACTATTAAATAAACAAAGTATGCATGTATATAAGTACAATGTTCTGTGTTTACAGTAATTATGTTAATAAACTCGTGTGCAAAGTTAATATTTACAGGCTCAGATTGGAGGGCTGGGTCAGGTGACCCCTCAGTAACAGCAGCATCACACAGACACACACAGAGACACACAATCACTTGATTTTGCGTGTGACAAACATATTTTCTCTCTTACCTAGAAATTTTCCTCACTGTCGTTATATTTAATGATTTTTTTCCTGAATAAGTTTTGATCACACATGTCCATCACACACACAGGAAGTAATTTGCATCTGTTTAACATATGAAGGCGTGTGAGGGGCGGAGTCTACAAACATCCATGAGTGGCTCGACACAGGTGGCCAGGCCCAAACGAGGTCCGATTTAGACGGCAAGGTGACCAAAAAACTTAAGCAGAAGAGAAAAAGACAACAGTGCAACGCCACTTCTTCTATTTCTTCTGGTTTATCATCTCTGAGCTCCACCGGGGCACGGCTGACCCGGGTCTCCCTGAACGAGTCCGTCGTTTGGACCCGACTCCCATTTTTTGTTGTATTTTTGGAAACAGGAAGGTCAGGTCTGGTTTGTCCCGCTGACCATTTCTAGGACCTGCTGTTAAACACGAGAAGTATTTCACAGATTTTAGGGGGAATTTAACGAGGATTACACAACTTTATAAAGAAACTGGAGGAGGAAGGCTGCTGTCAAACATGAGATAAACATGAATCACATGTTTCTGACTAAAGCTCTACAGGTCACATTGTACTGAGAAGTTCCCAATGTTTGCCCTTTATTAGACTTTCCACTCATTGTGGATTGATTTATGAATAAAGAAGATTAATTAATCCTCAATATAAAGTTGGTGAGGAGTTTAAAACCACATCTTGTTTACCAGGCAACAGGTTCAGAAAGAGGTTAGGAGCTGGTTTTGGTACCAGGCGGTTGTTCCACCCAGATGTGGTTGAAGATGTTTTTACTGGTGGTTGAACTTTGACTTCTCTGAGGCTAATGTTGTTTGTTATGGGAGTTAACTGCTGTTCACCTTTAGTCCTTCTCAAATTAGTCAAGAGCTCGTTAAAGTCCTAATTTGCCCGAGGTGAACAGGAAGTGTTGCTGCCCTGCAACGAAACTAAATGGAGTTCAAACCTGGTTTAATATACGACAAAAATAAAAAAAATAAAACCTTTTCCGATGTATGTTTGAGTAGCGAGCTGTTTTGAGTGGTGCATGGATTCACGTGCACAGCTTGCAAAACTGTATTTGAGGCTGTGCAAATCATTTTTTCACATGCAGTTTTTGGTTTCAAATGCAACAGCCTTAAATCAGAAACTTTTCTGTTTTTGCTTTATCGTTTTTGCATCAGGCCACTAAAATCGAGATTCAGATTCGTTGCAGACGTGTTTCTGCAGAGACGATAGAAATAAAAAAACACCAGACCACACTGGCTGGTTTTCAGACCATGAGAAAAATGTACAACTGGCTGCTTTGGTGTCGTTTGGCTCATGAGAACTGCTGGCATGTTGACAGCTGCGCTCAGATGTTGACGATCCTTGGTTAACGTCTCGTTTAATCCCCCCCCCACACACACACACACACACACACTGCTTGTTTGTGTGTGTGGTTAATGCAAACTGGTGTGAAACCAGTGACCTACTCGTCAACCTGTGAGCAACACTCAGGCTGCAGGCAGAGAGCCGAGTCAAATATCTGGATGTTAGGATTATTTAAATAGTCTTTATTCTCTGTAATATGATGTTTGAATATCCTTTGCTTTCATTTTTGTTTATTAAAAAAAGATGATTTGCATTAAAAAAATAACTGATGGTCAAATGTATTGCTTTTAAGTAAAACTGCAGCTAAAATTACATTTTATCATTTTAATTTGAAAGAAAATCAGATCTGTAGGTATTTATAGTAAATCATTGTTAAAGTATCTTTATATATTTCTATCAATGTCAAGTCAAATTCATTTAAAACAAATTTATTTATTGAAAAGGCTTAAAATGTTGAATTTTTAGCCCAAAAATGATCTAAAATGAACCAAAACAAATAATTTCTGCAGCACAGATCAGGCGTGTCGATGTTTTAAACACTTACTGAATTAGTTTTGATATTATTGAGAATAAATGAGTCTGAGTCTCAATTCATATTTCACCATCATTAATTAAAGCGTATCAGTTCAAACCTGCTGCAGCACCTGAGCCCCTCCCAGGATCTGGACTTTTTATAAACCAAGAACAGGACTGAGAAAGTTCTCTGATCACTAAAGCATGAGAGACCATGAGAGCTCAGCGAACGATGACATCCAGACACAAAAAACAGACTTTTCCCACAATCCATCTGCCTCCTGAACCTAACAAGCAGATCTCAGTATAACGCAGATATGTGCCTACATACTGTGTGTACAATACAGTATGTAGTATAAATACATGTATTCATGTGTATTTAGTTGACAAGGTTTAGTTCTGACTCAGCTGAAACCAGCAGGTTTTATCTGAAACAGACTTTATCTCCTCGCTCTCCGTTTGGTACTTCCTGTTGTTAGTTTGTTCTGCGATACGTGTGTGCGCGAGCGTGTGTGTGTGTCAGTGCCAAGTTTTCTGCAACCATGTAAAATTACTCATGAACAAGCATATCTGTCAATAAAAGTTTCTCGTTTTGATTTTGAAGGCGGAGATAAAGTGAGAAATTCCTGCAAAGCGTCGTCACGATGACCCGAGAGCAGCAGGAGGGTTAATGAAGGGTTAATGAGCAACGAGCGTCAGAATGTTTAGAACTTATAGATAAGAAATAAAAAAAGTTTTAAACATTCATTTAAAAAAATGTTCTGTTCAAAGTGACACCTTTAGTCTCTTTATTTTACTTTTTTTTTTTAAATAAATTTCCAATATGATATTTTTTTTTATTAAAAATTCTGATTGTTGATTGTATTTTTTTTCTAATTTTGTTCTGGATAAAACAGCAATATGTTTATATTTAACAGGTATTATTTTTATTTAATTACTAAAATTAATTTATTATTTTTAGGCCTTAAATATGTTGAATTTTTCCTAATATATATTATATATTTAGTGGCTTTATCTGTTTTTTTTTTTTTATCTTATTTGATGTTCAGTACTTTGTTTCAACTACGGCAGGTGTTAAAGCGCTTTATAGATAAAAGTTCATGATGATGATGGTGATGATCATGGTGACGATGAAATATACACAATTCCCTCAAAAGAAAAATCTAATATAAAGTATTAGATAGTTAAACACAGTAAACATAGGAAGTTTTTTTATATAAATTATACTTCTGTATGTTTTTTTAAAGCATTTGTTAACTTTATTATTATTTATTGAATTATTTCTTGGTAACGGTTGAAATTAAAACACAATAAAATTGTGTAAATGTTCAGAAAAATATTTTCCCAATAGATTGAAATGTTAAATTACTTTCTTTACCTTAAACTTTAATATTTATTCAGCTTACAGATCATATTTTGGTTTTTCATTTTAAGCTCAGATTCTTTGTTTTCTTGTTCTTTGTTGCAGGTGTTCAAGAAATAAATGTGTATTTTTACTACCAAAAAGTTAAGTACTTGTACATGAGCGCAGAATAATAATAATAAAATCAAATGTACATTTACTTTAATGTGTAACAGTTGAGCTGCGTTCAGGAGCTGCTGTTTCACGTCACGAACGTCTCACACATAAAACCATCAGTTTATCAAACAGCTGCAGAGTTTCTGTCTTTAACTGTAAATATTTACACTTTTCTGCTGATTTAAAACATTTTAAACACATTCTGGTTGTTTCAGTTTGATAAAAATGTTTTCTGAAAAATCCAAACTTCTCTGATCTGGTTTTCTTCAGAGTCGAGTTTTTGGTTGTTTTTTTTTTCAACCTTCTGTGCAGAAAGTTTGTGCTGATTAAAGAGGAGAAGCAGAAAGTGTGAAACTGAAGCTTCTGGTCAAACAAAGTGAGAAAACAAAAGAGTTTCACATCAGTGGGCGACTTTATTTTTAACTTTACTAAACAGCTGCTGTTTGTAAACCAGCGGAGGAACAATCAGGACTCAGTTTGACTCCGTTCCTCCTTTAAATTACAGATATTTGTGTTTTTTGATCAGCTGACAGACAAAGAGCTTTGAATAAAAATAGAAATGAATCAGATTTGATCTCAGCTACCAGAACAAATTTTAACTCATTATCTATCAATCTCACTGAGTTTTAGTCATTTATGTTTGCTAAAGTTAGCTGTGGCAGCCATCTTGAAATCAAATTGGCTCTAAAGCTTACAGAAACTTAATTAAAACTAATTTTTTGATTCATGGGATATTTTGCAAACAACACAAAAATATCACTTCAGTAAAGTTGAATAAAATTTGTATTTTTATTATATAAAGTTGCTTTTCTTCTCAGTTCACCCAATAATTTTGTCTAAAATTTAAAATAAAATTGTTATAATTTTATTTATCCAGAGGGAGTTTTCGAAGGCAGCTCAGCTTTTATTTTGCTTTTTATGAAATTTGAATTCTCGGTTTCCGTCTGGCGGCAGATTAAACGTGAAGTCTGCTCAGACCTGGTGGTTTATTTGATGTGTTGGCAGAAGACAGACAGGTTGGTTCTGAACCCTGAGGTGTGAGTCAGTCAGTCTGTTGACTCCTCAGTTTTGAAACGACGAGCGGAGGATGTTTTGTTTAAAGTGAGACATTTTACACAAAAACGCAACTTTACCTGAAAGAATAAAAACTGGATTCATCTCCTGGTTTGAGACGACGATAGTACAGAAACCTTCAGAGTTAAGAAAAAATATGAAACAACTGATGAGGTGTTTTTTTCTCTTTTTCCTGATGTTGGCTGTCAGGATTATTTTGAGAAACAATCAGTTTGAACTGAAGGAGTTTCCTTTGGATTTTATGATAACACTCAATTCCCAAACAGATACAAAAAACCTGCATGACTAATAAAATTTATCCTCAATAATTTCAAGTAAAAAAAACATCTTTTAACAGAACTCCCTGTACGGCCAAGAGTTTGTGTCAGACTGATGATTCAGAACCAGCATCAAAAAACTTTACTCAGAAGCAGAAATTACATTTAAAAACAATCACACCAAATCGTTTGAGTGTCATCCTCAGCAGCTTTGATCATTTCTCAATGTTTCAGATGTGTTTTGTACATTTAATAAATCTCAGATAAAGTGTCCGTGTCTTTATTGATGCGTGGACATTTTAATAATATACTGTGTTTATGAGGGAATTTTCCCATTGTGTGGACACTGGACTGGTTCACACAATGGAAAAAACACTAATTGTGGGTCAGAGGTTAAGGCTAAGATATGATGAGTTTAGGTTAGTTTTACAGTATGGGGTCAGGCTGTAGACATGAACAACCAGTAAATGAATGGAAGTCAATGCAAAGTCCCCTTGAGGATAGAAGAACAAATATGTATGTGTGTGTGTGTGGTGCTGTAAAATTTAACATATTTGTTTCTGTTGCAGGTTCCAGTCATGTCAGGCCTGACGACATGCAAAAATGTGTCCATATGCAGAGGTCAAAGGTCAGAAAATCAATATTTTACCACACAGATATTATTCCCCTGACCCAGATCCTAACATGGGACTTAAAGTGCCTGTGACATCAAATTTTTGTAATAAACATGAATGGATTTTTGGAAAGATAACAATGATAACATGTTGCAAAACAAATTTCACGTCACTGAGATGAACGGTTGTTGAGATATT
>JAUBOC010000056.1:19755997-19769080 GCA_032275365.1 Anablepsoides cearensis
CTCTGCAGTAGTTTCCTCCTGTACATTTTACCATCTGCCCTCCAGTGGCGATAGCTCCGCCTTTGAAACCACGTGACTGAAACCCAGGTATTGGCCCATTTGACTTTTGTGGGAGGGGTTTGTGAAGGCAGTGATTGGTCGAATTGAATATTATGGGTGGGGTTTGAAAAAGCAGCTGGGGGGATGTTTAACTTTGTTCATAACGGCCAAAAAGTGCCTAAATTTTTAAAACTAAATATTCCATAAATTTTATTTACATGTTCAGAATAATTTTTTGATTAACATTACTTCATTTTTTAACTTGCCCCACAAGACAAGTTAATCATAAACTCTGCCCACGCCCAAGAAATATTTCAAATTCCGCCAATCACGTTTAGGACAAACCCCGCCCACAAAGCCAAAAACTCACCCTCTGTACAGAGAGCTCTACTCTAATGGAGTGAGGACGACCCTCAGCTACACCAGGTTACAGCTCAGGATCTGTAAAACCGACGGAGTTGGTTTTTATATTTTTTATGAAATAGAGTGACCATCTTGAATTAGGTTGTGAGTTAGATTTAAACCCACCTCCTGCTGTCCTGCAGCCTTCCTGCTGCTGAGCTCCTCCCACCTGCCCTACTTCCTGTTGGGGATGCTTCTGATGGGGGTCGCCCACGCCGCCATCACCGTCAAAGGCACGCACCTGGCCAGCCACGGGACGCTGAGCGACTCAAAGGTCCTGAAGAAGTTCTGGGCCGTCTTCTTCATCGAGGTGAGGAAAAATGAGGTTTGACCCCAGGGCAGCAGGAGGGTTCACTGGTTCCGTCTGTCGATGCCCTCAGGTCTGCGGCTCGTTCTCGGCTCACGCCGGAGTCACGGGTCACGTTAAGATGCACCACGCCTACACCAACGTCATCGGACTGGGAGACTCCAGCGTCTGGAAGGTCCCCTCCCTGCCTCGCACCGTCTACCTGTTCGTGGCCCCCCTGGCTGTGCCGGTCATCACCCCACTGGTTGCCCTCAGTGAGTCGGGTCGGGTTCTGACCCTGTTTCCTGTCTCTACAGTGTGACCTGCCTCTCAGCTGTATTTGTCTGGTTTTCAGCTCATCTTGACGGATGCAGTTTGGTTTGGAGGCTCAGGACGGTCCTGATGGTGGTCCTGGGGCTGTACTCGCAGTACTGGCTGCTCATCAACGTGTCCGGGTTCAGGTCCGTGCACGGCGCCCTGCTCTGCATGCTGCTGTGCAGAGCCATGTTCTCTGTGCCGTTCATCCACGTCAACATTTTCCAGGTGAGGACTGGTTCCCTCCTGCTGCCCTCTGGTCAAACTGATCCACGAGGCCTCTGACAGCAGGAGGGTCAGAATTCCTCCTGTTTCCATGTTTTTACAATCTGACCACTTCTGTTTACTTTGTTTTAGCTGTTTGTATATTGGCTCATTCAGGAGAGTTTTGGTTCTATAGTTTTCAAGATATTTAACTTTATTCAGCTTCATTTTTGTTTTTTTGTCTCATAACTACATTTGAGCTACTGCTACTTCTGGCTTCCAGCTAGTCTGTTAGCTTTTAGTTAAACTGTTGTTAGTTTTAGCTTCTAGCAAGCCTTTAGCCACTTTTAGATAGCCTTTTGATATTTTCAGCATTTAGCTCTCCCATTTATATTTGTTTTACATTTTTTTACTTTTAGTTAGCTTCAAGCTACACCTCACTAGGCTATGCTACTTTTAGCTTGGAGCTAGTCTTTAACTACTTTTAACTTAAAACTTTTTTCTTTTTCGTTTATAGTTGAAATACTTTTTTATCGCCTTTTGCTAAGTTTAGCTTTTTATTTAGCTTTTGGATACTTTTAATTGGACTTCTACTTTTAAGCTATACAGCATTTTGCTTCTTTTAGCTTTTAGTTAGACATTTGATACTTTCAGCTTTTAGCTGCCCCTTTGCTGCTATTTTTGTTTTTACCATTTTTAACTTTTAAGCTACAGTTTGCTAGCCTTCTGCTACCTTTAGCTTGTAGCTAGCCTTTAGCCACTTTTAACTTAAATACTTTGTTTTTTTTACCAGCCTTTTGCTTGACTTGTGTTAAACTTCTAGCTAACTATTATCCATTTTTAGCTAGGCATTTGATACTTTTAGCTACTTTTAGCTAGTTATTGGCTGCTTTAACTTATAACCAGCTTTTTGCTTATTTTACTTCTTTTAGGTCACATTTGGTTCTTTTAGCTTTCACTGTTTAGCTCTTTTTATCTTTTAGCTATGCTCCTGTAGCTGAGTCATTCAGCTCTATGTATTTTAGCAGAAAATGCAGATTTATCTAGCTCTGGCTGTTTTTGATCTGATCATGTCATCTGAAAAAAGAAAAAAATATTAAAATTTATTTATTAAAATTCTTTAATTTCTTGTTAAACAAAGTAATTGTTTCATTTCCTGTGAGAAACTGCAGCTGAACGCAGCTCTGAGGTCCAGTCGGACCTAAAAGGCTGAAAAGAAGAATTCCTGTGTGATTTTCTCAGAACTGGTCCAACAGGTCATTGTTCTTTGTTCAGATCAAAGTGCGTGAAGGTGGATTAGAAAGCACAGGTTCTTCATGGGATCTGGGGGCGGGGTGGGGGGGTGTCTTTGTTCTAGCTGGGTGGTCAGACAGCAGACCTGTTCTCCAGCGTCTCCTGATGCTGTTGTTGGCTGGTTTCCTGTTTCCACAGAAAACATCAGAGCAGAAGAATCTGTTTACTCAGAGCTGAACGGATCGGTGCAGCTTCAGGTTTGGTTTCTGTAAATGTAAACAGAAAATAAAAATAATAAAATCTGTATGTGTGATTGCAGCACGTCGGTCTGCCCGTGTTCTCCGTGAAGAAAACACCGAAGAGGATCTACCAGATGACCCACGGCGTCCTGAACCTGCCTCGTAACTTCCTGCTGGACTGGACGTTCGGACACTCACTGATCAGCTGCCACGTGGAGCACCACCTCTTCCCCTTCCTGTCTGACAACATGTGTTTAAAGGTGGAGCTTCTACACCTGTACCTAAGTTCATTAAACTACCTGTAGCTTCAATTAATTCACTAAAACTATAATTAATTCTGAGTAAAGGTCTCATTTTGTCCTAGAAATCTTGTGGATCCTTCAGCTGAAAACATTATAAACTGAAGTCATGCATGAACGAGCCATGACCTTTGACCTTTACCCACCTGAGGCCTGATTCTGAGCTTGGGTTTGTCTGATCACCTGTTTCCTCTGCAGGTGAAGCCGCTCGTGTCAAGATACCTCACCCAAAAGAAGCTCCCCTACCAGGAGGAGGCCTACCTGTCCCGTCTGCGCCTCTTCTTCCACAAATACCAGGAGCTGATGGTGTTAGCCCCGCCCATCACAGAGCTGGTGGGGGTGCAGTGATGGAGAGCGGCGCAGAAACCATTTTTATATTAACTTTATCAGATTTTAGACTTTTAGATTTTACTGTGGTTTTGTCTTTTAGACCACGTTGTGTTATTTTATGATTAAATTATGAGGCGCCAAGTGTAAAATAACCTGTTAAAATAATATCACTAGCACATTTTCATTATTTATTTCTGAATGTAAAATCTGAGTGAAAGGTTTCTACTGTCCTTTACTATCAATATCATTGCTATAAGCTCACTGTTCTTTAATTTAATACTAAATGTTAATTTTTACTAAATGTTAATTTGAAAGTTAAATAAATCCTGAAATCCAAATGTGTAAATTCAGAAGTAAAAGTTAATGTTACATGTTGCAGCTAAATGTTGAAGTTTACATTTAGGAATTTTGGAACAAAGGGCAGCCTTTACTGTAGGTGCTATAGGCTCTTGTTCTGATGTCATCATTACAAGACAAAAAGCAACCGCTAATGTTGCTAACACCACTAACATGGTATTTAAAATTTAAATTGTGTTAATTGAAAACAACATGGATGGTACCTGTGGTCCTGCCGTTTGAAGAGCAGCTTCAACAGTCGTAACTGCAAGTTTGATGTCTTGTAGGGAAGCGTTAGCAGTGTTAGCGTTAGCGATGTCACTGCCCGATCTGTTCTGGAATGATCCGTACCGTCAGCTCATTTATGTGCTAAAAAGAAACACTTCTGGATGCCCTCAATTTAGGAGAAAATACTGAAAATTTATTTCCTTAATTATAAAATTGTGCTAAATTATAATCTAAACGGTTTTAATATATCATATACATGCTGTGATTAATAAAATATAGATTTTCAACATGTACATATTTATTTATACTAACATGCAGACTTAAAATGTCATGATTGTTATAGTCAATCTACTATAATTTATCTCATCTCCGTTTTATTTTCCTGGAATAAAAATCCACATCTGTTGAACACCTTGCCTTTTATATGAAACATGGCAGGTGACAAAAGACTAAAATTGAATCCATGATGATTCCAAGAATCAAATGTCATCAAGCCGTCTAGCAAAATGCTACATGCTAAAAAACAAACAAAGCCCTCCAGCTCTTCTTGAAGCGCACACACAAATGAGCTGACGATATGAATCGTGCTTCCAGAACAGATTGGGCAGTGACTGCAGCGTTAGCAGTGTTAGCAGCGTTAGCGGTTGTTTTTGTCGCAGGGTGATGACATCATCACAGGAGCCGAGCATAATAATAATTAAATCTAAACTTTGACATTAAGGCACATTTAAGATTTAACTTTTACATTTTTTTTACATTTAATATTTAATGTTTACTCAATCAAGTTTATTTTATAGCACATTTTATGATGTAAAGCACTTTGAACTGCTTTGTTGCTGAAAACACAAAAAAATACAAAGTCATACAACACAGTTAACAGTTAACTGAAGCATTACAGTTTGTCAGGTGCTATTGTTACACCTCAAAATGTTGATTATGTTTCATGTGTTATGTTTTATAAGCAACTCTAAACAGATGGGTTTTCAAGCTTGATATAAAGGAACTCAGTCTTTGATTGATTGATTGATTGATTGATTGATTGATTGATTGATTGATTGATTGATTGATTGATTGATTGATTGATTGATTTAATGTTTACATTTATTATTTAACATTTACATTAGTAAAAAGTAAGAACACTGGAACTTTATATTTGATTCTCATGTTTTTGTTTACAAGGTAAAATAAATGTTCTTCTGAGACTTTTCATTTTGTCTGAATCCTCTTCTTGGACACTTGATGGCAGTGTGTCCTCTGGTTCTGAGGGTTCTGGATTAGATTAGGATTATTCTCTGTTTCAGTTTGAAGCAGGAAGTGAAGAAACACTGAAGATGATTTTATTCTGAGTTTTATAAAAAAAAGTTTTAGTGTTTAGTTTCAGCTGGTTCTGACAGGAGGCGGGTCAGGTTCTGTTTGAAGCTGCCAGCTGGTTCCGCAACTCACCTGGGTGCGGTCTGCAGTGACCCGGTTCTGGGCGTGGCCTGCATTGGGACCTGGCTGTGGGCGTGGCCTGCAGAGGTACTGAAGGCTGATAAAAGCGGCTCAGCTGGTTCTCAGACTAGAAGGAGGTTCGGATCAGATCCACAGACATGGCAGACCCCTCAGCAGCAGAACCAGCAGATCCTGGTCCCGTCAGGGTGCAGAACCTGTGTGAGGTCGGCTCAGTGGACCTGAGCCCGGATCAACCCGCACCGGTCTGCCTCGGAGACAAAAGTTGTCCAAAAAGTCCACAGAGTCCAGTCAAATTAGATCCTGACGGACCCAAACAGAACGGAACCGCTGAGGCTCCAGACCCAAAACCAGCAGAGGAGATTAAAACCCAGGAGGATCTGAAGGAGAACCAGAGCCCCGAGGAGGACCAGAAGGAGTCGGAACCAGAGGAGAAGAAAGAGGAGCCTCCTCTGGGTCCGGACGATGTGGTCTGTGACTCCTGCATCGAGAGCCCCTGCAGGGCCCTGAAGTCCTGCCTCACCTGCCTGGTGTCCTACTGCGAGGCCCACCTGCGGCCCCACCTGGAGAACCCGAAGTTCCAGAACCACAGGCTGGTGGACCCGCTCAGGGACATCGAGAGGCGGACCTGCGAGACCCACAAGTGGCCCCTGGAGGTCTTCTGCTGCTCTGACGTCAGCTGCGTGTGTCGGGACTGCGTGACCGAGGACCACCGGGACCACGAGACGGTCCCGGTCCAGGAGGCCCGGACGCGGATCGAGGCAGGTTTTACCCACTCTCTGTGTGACGTCATCTCAGCCTCATTAATTAATTAAGATTTAATTTTTTACATTTTTCTAACCCTTCAACCCAAAATATCAGATTAATTCAAATGATTATTGTAGATTAATGTAAATATTTTATTAAGTTAGAAAATAAAAGCCTCTATGAGGTCATCAGAAATTAACTTTTAATAAGAGATCATGTGTCAACTGGTCTGATCTCTGTGCTGACTCAGCTGGAATCTTGCTGGATTTAAAGTCTTTATTTTTTATTTACTTACTTGTACTTACTTACTTACAGACAGACAGAGTTTGATAGTTTTTCAGTTGGATTTGACAAAGCAACGATTCAGCCCAACTTTCAGGAAGTTTATAACTAATCGTTTCATCTCAAACTCTCCACAAAACCCAACAGACACAAGAACTGAAACTAAATTCTTCCTGTGTGGTTCAGAGGAACATTTCACAGAAAGATATTTTAAGTTGATTTAACTGTCATGAGTTTCAGTTTGTCCTGAGTACAGTTACTGAAACTTAATCCTCCAGTCTGGTTAAAAATAAATAAATAAAGTTTCCTGGGATGTTTTTATACAAACAACCAGTTTTTTTTAACCACAAAAACTCATTCTTATTTCAATAAATTAAACTTTTCCTTCTTTGTTTATAAAAACTTATGAGGCACCAAGTTTAAAATAAAATGTTTTTAAAAAAAAAGTCATTAACACCTTTTTTCATTATTTAGGTCACTTTATGAGTGTAAAATCCAAGTTAAATATTTTACATTTACATTTTATTATTTAGCTCACTGTTTTTACATTTAATTTTTTTTTTACTAAATGTTAAATTTAAATGTTAAATATATGTAAATATTAAATCTTAAATGTTGAAGTTGACTTTAAGTGTCAGAATCTGCTCTTGTTGTCATCATCTTGTGACAAAAGCAAACACTACTATAATTGATAGTGCTGCTGCTAAAGCTGCTAACGCTAAAGCTGCTAACGCTAAAGCTGCTAACGCTAAAGCTGCTACAAAACATCACTCTTGCAGTTGTGTCCGGTGTCTGAGCTGCTCTTCAAACTGCCGGACCACAGTTACCATCAATGTTGTTTTTTAAAGAACACATTTAGATTTTAAATACCACATTGAGCAGCGTTAGCAATGTTAGCTGCTGCTTTAGTCTCACAATGATGACATCACAACAAGAATCAAGCTGCGGTTCCATTCAGAAAGACTTAAATTTCATTAACCATTTAGCTGCAACATTTAGGATATAATAATAATAAAAGTGTTTGTGACATGTTTTGACATTTCATTTTACACTTGGCCTCATACTTCTCCACCCTGTGTCTCACTGCAGGACTGATGGGTTTCTTTTTAGATCCCCTCAGAGTCCAACCATCCAGTTTCTCATTGGCTTCCATCATAGTCTGTTTAAAAAAAAGGCTGAAATTATTCAAATGAAAAGTTTAGTTTGCATTTAAAAGACAGGAAAAGGCACATTTCTCTCATGTTTGTTACTGTGATTTTCTTTAAATTTGATCTCTGGTTCAAACTGATCTTTTCATTCAGTGAGTTTGAGAAGTTGAGTCTCAGCTTGTCATGAAACAATGATTTAAATGAACAAACTCACTTTTTATTAGAAAGATTTTATTAGTTTTCAGCCTTCAAAGACTCCTGAAGGATTTGTGTTTGGTAAAACCCCCTCAGGGTCTGTACTTCATTAGAGCTGCATCTCAGAGCAGAGTTCTGGGCTCCAGACCCGTCTGGACCTGCTTGAGGAATTCAGACTCGACTGGTTAGACTGAAAAGAAACAAACCCCAGATGAGAGTTATTGGAGTGTTTCTGTCAGGGACATATTTCCAACGTGACGCAGGCTGAGTCGTGGTTTCTGTGGAGAAACCTTTTGAAATCGCTTTTGTTTTTGTTGTGACCAACAGAAGGAGCTGAAGGAGAAACAGGTGGAGGTGTTGAAGACGGTGACGGCAGCAGAAAACGCCATCAACAAACTCCAAACCAACACCGTTTCCATTGAGGTAAACCCAAAACATGACTAATCAAAAACAGGATCTGCTGACGGGCGTGGGAGCCGCCCAGGTTCACCAGGTTTCTGTCCGTCAGAACCTCAGGAACTCTTCCCGTCTTTCCACAGCAATCTGTGACGGAGGTCCGAGGGGTGATTGACGCTCAGTTCCAGGAGCTGCAGGCGGTTCTGGAGAGGGCCAAGAAGGAGGTGACGGAGATGCTGGAGGGCGAGGAGCAGCAGGCGCTGAAGCAGGCCGAGGGCATCCGGGTCCACCTGGAGCAGAGGTGCACGGAGCTGAAGAAGACCCAGGCCCAGATGGAGAAGGTGTCCAGGAATAAAAACGACGTGGACTTCCTGCAGGTGAGAACCTGATCCAGAACACCAGCATGTTCTGCACCCAACTGTTCAACAAATAACGTTGTCTTTGCACGTTCCTACATAGATCCATCTGTTTGTGTGTTCTTTGGATGGATTGTCATGGAGTTTTTACCACGTGTGGGTATTGGCCAAAGGACCACACCATTATATTTGGGTTACGATCCGGATCACGATGCAGATACAGGAACATTTCTTTTAATTCGAGTGAATCGGCCAGGCTGTAACATTACATCATACGCATATCAGGAAACAGGAAGTAAAGTCGCAAACTCGCTGGGACACATCCCAGGATGTCTACTATCAGGAAAAGTTGTGATTATTCTGTTATCAACTAGTATTGCTGATGTTACTGCTGTCTGGAGACGTAGAAGAACAAATGTGAGTCTCTACACGTTACGGGAATAAGACACAGGCGGGGGGCAGCTGATCAACCATGTGAGGTACCCTCCACGTAAGAACTTTATTGTGTGATTGCTCAGAAGTTCAAAGGACTCTTTGTTTGTGTGAAGACGCTGCTTCAACCACTCGGTTAAAAAAAATAAACAATAAATAAAAGGCCGAGCCGACTTTACGAGGAAGCACCAGTAAAGATGGTCAAACCGTTAAAAACTCATAAAAGGGGATAAAACAGATGTTTTACTCTGAGGAATCTGACTGATGGAAACTTTGGAGCTTAATCCAGGACCAGTTGTGGATGAATAAAATCAAATGACGAGTCTTTTTTTTTTTTTTTGCAAATGTGTTTCCATCTCTCCTTCTGCGCAATAACTCTATGATAGGGTAAATTGGCCTTGGTTGGAGGTTTGCACTCTCTGAGTTTCATCAATACGCTAAACCAGCAGAAAGTTTCCATAGGGCGGAATTTCTATTCGTAAGTCTATTCATAAGGATTCATAAGAATGTTGCCAACAGGGTGTGTTTATATTACATATTAACATGATAAATTCACTGACAAACGCAGGGCGTTGTACCGCCCATAACTGTAAATGAGTACAAAACAAAAAAGGAATCCCTGAAAAACTTTTTTAAATTTAATTTAAAATTGTCAAAATATTTAAACAATTCATGGCGAGCTAAGTAAATAAGCAGTTTATATTGTTTATTTGAAGGAACTCATTTGTGGGGTGAAATAATTTGGTTTTATCTGGGGCTGCACCCCACCTGCCCTTATGGACCGGCCACACCTGTTTAAACAAGCCCTCTGAACTTAAACCTAGTTTTGGGTCCAGTCTGGAGCAGCACACCTGGAGAGCGGGCAGGTAAGTAAGGGTGTATCAGCTCAGAAAGATAAGCAGGGTCAAGACTGTTCAGTGGTTTAAAAACAAATGAAAGCTGAAAATGCAGATTGTCTGAAACCTGTTGTGTTTCTCAGGAGTACGCCGAGTGGAAGAAGGAGGCCACGGATAACTCCCTGCCTGGGATCCACATCGGCCTGATGGACCGTCTGAACTCCTTCAGCCAGGTCATCGTCGAGTCCACGAAGGAGCTCTGCGAAACCCTCGTGTCCTCATACATCGAGAAAGTCAAGGAGACGTGTAAAAGCGGTGAGAGAACCGGACGTTTCAGCTCAGCAGAGTCTGCAGCTAAACTTTAGCTGCTGCTTTGGGCGTGTTCACGCTTGTAAAGGGTTTTTATTTTAAGTGTTTGCCTCGTGAGTCACGGGTTATTTGTGTCATGCAAGTGAGGTCATTCCAAGCAGCTGAAATACTAGGAATATTTATCTGTATGTTTGCGTCAACAGTAATATAATTTATTTTCTTTAATTTCAGACAAAATGGGAATAAAGATAACGGTGGACACAACAACTGCAGACGGACTCAACAAACCTTTACCTGATCCAAAGACACGAGACGACTTCCTGAAATGTGAGTCGTCTTTTCAACATCACCTAATTAGTTGTTTTTTTTAATCATATTGTCTCACGTGGATTCTGACACTGATGGCAACAGCTTCTGAGAAAAAAAGTTTTACCTGTTGGCAGGACAGTTTTAGTTTCAAATCTATAACATATTTGGGAAAACTGAGCAACAGGCTTTAAAACGACAAAACAAGATTTTTGTTCTGTAGTTGAAAACGTTTCTGTCCGCATTCGAGGAAATTTCTCTGGTCAGACTGGAGGAAGTGAAGCTGTAATTTAAACTGCTTGAGATGTTCTGTTTATGCAGATTAAACTCCCTCCTGAGGGTCATTAGAGTCTTTGTTAGTCTGTTTTGGTCTCCTGCCTGAGGGGTGAAACTGACTGGATATCGGGTGTAATGCTCTGATGTACGTTTCAGAAATATAAAATCTGAAACCTCCTCTGTCTAAAAGTGGGTTGGCTTAAATGTCTTCTTCACCTCCCTCTCAAACAGTCTGTCTTGTCTGTCCAAACTGTGGACACGTTGGTTCTCAGTAGTGTATCTTATCCATGAGGTGTAGGGCAGCTGAGGAGCAGAGTTGAGCCATATGTCTGTGGAGGTAAAAAAAGGGGAAAAAAATCAAACCTCTTCAATATATTATTATAAATAAATTGTAAAATAATGATTTAGAAACAGATTAGATTTTTCTGATAATGATTTAAAACATTATTTTTTTCGTATTTTATTGTCTTATCTTCCCTCCAGCTTTCTGATGCCCCCTAGCACCCCCTAGTGGCCACCCAGGGGCTGCGGTCTACATATTAAAAATGTTTATAAAGAGGGGTAATATGCAAAATGGACTTTTTAGAGCAGGGCTATTCAACTGGCGGCACAAAGTTCAGCCCACCAATTGGTTCATTCATCTATTAGGTCCAAACCCCTGTGTTTTTTTTTTTTAGTTAAACATAGACAGGTTTGGTATCTGCAGAAACATCAGAATCCTGGCTAGAAGCTGGTAAAAACATTTCTATGAACACTCAAAACGGTTAAAACTACAAGCAGTTGAAGATAAAACTATAAAATTGAAAGTAAAATTGGTTTAAAAATTTGGCAAGTCAGAGATATCAAAATATTCATGTCAAATAGAAGGCATAATGTGTTTATTTTTGATTTTGTTTAATTATCACTAATTTTATATGGTTCTGTATGTTTTTCATGATTAAATACAGCAAAATAAACTAATGCAAAGGTAACAGATCTTTGTAAAACTTGGTTTATTTACATAATAACTTTAATTGCTGGATGTTTGGCCCCTGAGCCTAACCCTGCAGAAACTGTGGCCCCCGGAGCAGTTTAGTTGAATAGCCCTGTTTTAGAGCTTTAGACCATGTTATGTCATCCCCTCATCAAACACATCCCCAGAGTGTTGCTTTGACTCATTCACTGAAGCATTGTTTGAAAATGTGCTGAAGTGTCAGAAACGGTAGGAGGTTCTTAAAGAAACAGAGGCCAATTCTGTGTGTTTAGCTAAATTTATTTTTGATATAAGCAGCATTTTCATAACAACTGAAGGTAACGTGTATATTATACCACAATCAAGTAACTATGTCCCTGGAAAATACATACCCCACCCCTCTCTAAAAGACTCATGTGGGATGAGTGTGTTTTGTTCTCCTTCTGTTTGTGGTGTTTTCTCATGACAGTAGCTGTGGTTAAGGGTTGGGTTTTAAAGCTTTTTGTTGCACAAACCTAGAAAACAAACACAGAAGCTAAACTCTGTTCTGTTTGCTCTCCTCTCTTGTGCAACCTGACGGACAATGTTGGTCGTTCCCCCACAGATGCCGCTCAGGTGAGTTTCGATCCCGACACGGCTCACAAGTTCCTGCGCCTGACCGAGGACAACAGGAAGGTGACCAACACCACCCCCTGGCAGCATCCTTACCCCGACGTACCCGAGCGCTTCGAGAGCTGCCGCCAGGCTCTGGCTGCGGAGAGCTTCTACCTGAACCGGCACTACTTCGAGGCGGACATCAGCGGCGACGGCGCACACGTCGGCCTGACCTACAAGAGCATCGACCGCAAGGGCAGCGAGGGCAAGAGCTGCATCACGGGGAACGACTTCTCCTGGTGCCTCCAGTGGAACGGCCGCACCTTCTCGGCCTGGCACGGCGGCGTGGAGACCCCGCTGAACGTGGAGAGGATTACGAGGATCGGAGTTTACGTGGACTACGCCCGGGGCCTCATCGCTTTCTACGACGTGGATGAAACCATGACGCTCATCCACGAGTACGAGACGGAGTTCCTGGAACCTTTGTATCCGGCGGTGTGGCTGCCAAAGAAGGAGAACATTGTAGTCCTGGTGGCTCCTGGGGAACCTTTACCTCTGAAAAGCCCCTCCCCTCCCACTACACCTGCAGACGAAGCTGTTGTTGTACAAACCTAAACCAAGGTGTTAAAAACTGGAGTGACGGGAAAAAAGAGCAAGAATGTTCAACTTGTTCACAGCTGACTGTTTTTTGCTGCAAAGTGAATTATTTTTTATTTTGTATGTTTTTTTTTTATATATATATAAATATTTGTGTCCACAATGTTCATTTTGGAACAACTGTTACTAGAAATGTTCTATATTTTCAGTTTGCAAATTAAAAATATTATTTTGGAAAAGTCTGTTTTGTTCATGTGGATCTTTCACTGCATCAAATATATAAATATATAAATAAAT
>JAUBOC010000056.1:19812180-19822226 GCA_032275365.1 Anablepsoides cearensis
GCGAAACTGTGTTTTTTCGACATTATCAAAATATCGACAAAGTTTTGCGCACATTTGTAATGGAAACGCAGCTAGTGATTTCCGCGCTCTCTGCCGCCCTCACCTGCCTACAATCAGCTCCCAGCCCAGGTGCTGTCTATTAGCCCCTCCCCCCTCTGTTCTATTTAATCTGTCATTTGTCTCCATTCAGACACTGAGTCACTGTCCTGCCTGCCTACATGTCCCCCTGTGCTCCTTCATGTTTCTCTCTAGGTTTGTTTTTGTAAGTTTGCTGCCACTGCAGCTTTTTGTTTTTGTCAAAAATTTTTATTTACATACATGATTTCCATCCGTGATGTTTGCAGCTTGGATCCAACCCTCCTCCCCACAATACAATATGTGGCATTAGTTTATATATATGTTGCTAACATTATATCTCCATATTTTTATGTATTAGCTCAGGCAGTAATGCTATATTGCCGTATTTATATGTATTAGCTTGGGTGCTAACATGAACATTAACAGACTAAGCTGACGTTTTCACGCCATGAAGCTGCTCTGGTTTTATTTAAAAGTGCAGATGGTCCGATATTGGTCAAGATCAACCTTCCAGTAGGACAGAGCTCACACCGGAGTTACCCACTATGCTTTGCAGCACTAATGAAAGTTTTTTTAAATTCATAAAAACTAAACAGCCCAAAGTATTTTTACAGTCTTTGTTTTACAGATGTAGTAAATGTTTATCAAATAATGTCTAATGGGTTCCCTTTAAAACAAAGATCAGCAGAACTGGACCAGTTGTCGTCGTCTGAACAAGAACCTCAGATAATATTTGAAACAACCCGTTTGTTTTCAGTCATAATTTCTGAGTTATGTGGAGGAAGACGGTTGCACGAATCAGCTAACCACCATGTCATCATCATTAAAAACTCAGGAAATCGGCTTTTAAAGAAACCGGTCCATGACTATACATCCATTTTCTGCCGATTATCTGGAGCCGGCTCGCAGCTCGCTGAGGATGAACCTGAAGACTGAGGAGATTTAAAAGCACAGGATGGGTTTGGATCGCTGCCCGTGCAAGGACATCAGGAGGTTAGATGAGATCTCTCCTCCGGGCTGGACTCATCCTGAAGCGACCACACCCTCATATTTTACAGACAGAGCATTAAATCTTTATTTTATGCAAAACTGTTTGTTAAAGTTTAGCCAAAGTTCAAAGAAGCTTAAAAAATCTGACAGAAACAAGAAACGCCTCAGTTTAGTATCAGTGTGTGTGTGTGTGTGTGTATGTGTGTGTGTGTGTGTGTGTGTGTGTGTGTGTGTGTGTGTGTGTGTGTGTGTGTGTGTGTGTACACAGACAGCTGTAAAAACACGTCTCAGCTCTCAGAGAAGCTAAGTGATGCTCATGAAGTTCAACAAGATGAGCAAAAATTTAAAATCAGAACCTAAAACTAGAAAATAAAATCGTTTAATTGGTTAAATTTTTCTCTACAATCACATCTTTGACTATTTTTGTGTAGGCGCAGTTTATCACTGAGACTTAAAATTACTTACGTTTATAAGTTAAGTTTCCAGTTAATTCAACAAACTTTATTTATTAAAGCAAAGTTAACAGCTCGAGTAAATCTTTCAGATAAAGGAAACTGAATTATGATAAAAACGAGAACATTTTGAGTTTCAAACGTTCGGCAGAAGATTCACTTTCTTTAAAGAACAACAAAAAAATTGGGACTTATGTTGCAAAGAGTATTTGTGATTTCTAGTTTGAAACTCCTACATCCAGTCTAGTCAGGACTGCTTAACAGCTCGTTTCACCAAATTTATATCAGTTTTGTCTACATGAAACAATACACTGACATCAAAAGCCAAAGCACAGCATCACAGATTGAGCTACACATTTTAAACTAGAGAAATTGCTTTTCCTGTGAAAATGCAGTGATGTTTAATGTTGAAAGCTGCTGAAGAAGCTGGAAAGGTTTTGTAGCAAAACTGATAATGTAAGTTTAATTTGAACAGCTGCTTGCAGAAAAAAAGGTAAATGGACTAAAATTATTTAGCTTTATTAAGGGGAAATTAGTGAAAAGAAAAAACAGGAAAACTACCTGCAATTGGTTTTCAACTAGCTAAAACAGTTATTCTAGAATTAAGTTGCCCAAAAAAAAAGTGCTAATGTTGCTGCAATTATTCCAAAAAATCAGACGTTTGCTAAATTAAGCAGTAGCTGAAAGTATCACAAAAATCTGAATTTAGCTGAAAAAGTGGCTAAAACATATAAAACAGCAGAAATTAGCAGAAAGCAGCTGAAATAAGAATAAAAAGCCTTAACTGGCTGAAAAAGCAGAACAAAAAGCTAAAATCAGAACAAAACAGTGAAAAGTTCAGTAAAGATTTTTAAAGTGTTTGAAGGATGTTGAAGGCAGCTCTATACATTTTCAATGGGAATAAAACTAGCTAAAAAAAAGCTAAATATCTTAAAAAGTACAACTTGCTGAAGTACAAAAGTCATGGCAGGAATGTCCTGAAGGAGCTGAACCTTTTGATATATAAATTGTTAAAATAGCACAAAACCTACAGAATGAGATATGAGCAGAAAAACATTCAAAGTTATTTATTTTCAATAGTTATTTACAAAACTGCAGGAGAAAAAGCAAATCAAACAATGTGACAGAAACCGAAAAACGGACACCAGTGAGTGTTGTTGTCAGGTTGCAGGATGTGAAACACGGTCTTTGTCACTTTTATTCCGAGCATCGTTGTTGAGTTTTAACAAGGGTTCTGCAGGTTTTTAACGTGATCTCTGCCGTGTAATTAGAGTTCCTGGTTAACTCGTTCTCAGCAGGAACAGTTAAACACTTTGCACGGCTGCAAACCACAAGCAGCAGTGAGGAGAGAAAGGAAAAGCAGCTGATGTTTGCAATGAGCCAAAACAAAGTGCAGAAACACTCAACCCAGGTGGATGAAATCAGCCTGACCCAACATCTCGTGCTCAAAGAAAATCTCACGCTACCAAAAAGAAAGTTCTGAGCGATTAAATATTTGTAGCTCTGGAAGCTCTACATGAGCTGAGCAGGAAATAAGAGCTGGAGCTGACTGAAACGCTCTCAGCAGATGATTACAGATGTGTGTGAGTTTCCATACGTGAGAGGGAGATATGGTGTGTGTGCGTGCACGCAGAAGCATCTGGTTCTGATCAGCCGCCTGGGTGTGTGGTCACACACAGCCGAAGAGTCTAATGTGTCAGGACGTCTAATGGAAGCTCCTCCACGGGAGGACATCTGCAGACCTGCGTGACTGTCTGAGGACCCTCACTTATCTGATGTGGAATAAAGACGCGTGACGAGGTCAGAAGGTGACGCTCGTTACAGACGGCTAATTGGATGCGAGAGAAGTGAAAACAAAAACTGTCCTCAGAACAAAACCGTCAACAGAGACAGACAAATATTTGTGGCTAAAGTAGCCATCTGTTCTCGTGACTGCAAACGGAAGTTAAACTAAAATACAGCGCTGAAGAAGCTGAGGTGTTTGGCTAAAAAAAGAAGAGCACTAGCTAAGCGCAAGAAAAGAGCCGAAATGCAGCTCAAGTCTAAAAGGAGAAGAACACTAGCTAGGAGCTAAAAAGGAGCAAAAATGCAGCTAAAAACTAAAAGGAGAAGAACACTATAGCTAGGAGCTAAATGAATCAGGTGTAAACAGGTCTGGACAAGTGTGAACAGGAGTAAATAGGAGTGCTCAAGTGTGAATAGGTGTAAGCAGGTTTGAACAGGTTTGAACAGCAGGTTATCTGCTGATGTCTCAGATGATTAATGTGTGACATATAAACAGGTGTAAGCAGGTATGAACAGGTGTGAACAGGTATGAACAGGTGTAAGCAGGTATGAACAGGTGTGAACAGGTATGAACAGGTGTAAGCAGGTATGAACAGGTGTAAGCAGGTATGAACAGGTGTAAGCAGGTATGAACAGGTGTAAGCAGGTATAATGTGTAAGCAGGTGCAGGAACGGCAGTTAATCTGCTGATATCCCAGATGATTAATCTGTGGCATGTAAACAGGAGTGCACAGGTACGAACAGGTGTAAACAGGAGTGAACATGTGTAAACAGCTATAAACAGGTGTAAACACATGTAAACAGGTGTCAACAGGTGCAGGAACAGCAGGTTATATGCTGATATCTCAGATGAGTAATGTGTTACATGTAAACAGGTGTAAACAGGTATAATCAGGTGTAAATATGTGTAACCATGTGTAAACAGGTGTAAATGTGTGTAAACAGGTGTAAACAGGTGCAGGAACAGCAGGTTATCTGCTGATATCTCAGATGAGTAATGTGTGGCATGTAAACAGATGTAAATAGGCGTAAACAGGTATGGACAAGTGTAAACAAGTGTAAACAGGTTTGAATAGGTGTAAACAAGTGTAAACAGTTATAAACAGGTGTAAACAGGTTTGAACAGGTGTATGAACAGTGGGTTATCTGCTGATATCTCAGATGAGTAATGTGTGGCCTGTAAACAGGTGTAATTAGGTGTAAACAAGTGTAAACTGGTGTAAACAAGTGTAAACAGGTTTGAATAGGTGTAAACAAGTGTAAACAGTTATAAACAGGTGTAAACAGGTATGAACAGGTGTATGAACAGTGGGTTATCTGCTGATATCTCAGATGAGTAATGTGTGGCATGTAAACAGATGTTAACAGATGTAAATAGGCGTAAACAGGTGTAAACTAGTGTAAACAGGTTTGAACAGGTGTAAACAAGTATAAACAGGTGTAAACAGGTATGAACAGGTGTATGAACAGCAGGTTATCTGCTGATATCTCAGATGAGTAATGTGTGGCCTGTAAACAGGTGTAAACAGGTGTAAACAAGTGTAAACTGATGTAAACAAGTGTAAACAGGTTTGAACAGGTGTAAACAGGTATGAACAGGTGTATGAGCAGCAGGTTATCTGCTGATATCTCAGATGAGTAATGTGTGGCCTGTAAACAGGTGTAAACAAGTGTAAACTGGTGTAAACAAGTGTAAACAGGTTTGAACAGGTGTAAACAGGTATGAACAGGTGTATGAGCAGCAGGTTATCTGCTGATATCTCAGATGAGTAATGTGTGGCCTGTAAACAGGTGTAAACAAGTGTAAACTGGTGTAAACTAGTGTAAACAGGTGTAAACTAGTGTAAACAGGTTTGAACAGGTGTAAACAAGTGTAAACTGGTGTAAACTAGTGTAAACAGGTGTAAACAGGTTTGAACAGGTGTAAACAGGTGTAAACAGGTATGAACAGGTGTAAACAGGTTTGAACAGGTGTAAACAGGTATAAACAGGTGTAAACAGGTATGAACAGGTGCAGGAACAGTAGGATATCTGCTGATATCTCAGATGAGTAATGTGTGGCATGAAGGCAGGACTCATGGGAGAAACGCTCGCGTGAAAGCAGAGACACGCAAGCGGCTGCCTCGCGCCTCTCTGGCCCCTCCCCGCTGCACGTCTGGACGCCTGCGTTTCATTTTTCAACATCTATCTGCCCGCTCCGTGGCCCCTGAGCCGCGGCTCGTGTCCACCGGAGCCACAGATGGAGGCTAACTAGGAGCAGAGCCGTCTGAAGAGGGTTTGGCTGAGGCCGCCCACCAAACACGAGCGCCCATACCAGACGAGTGCATCACCCCTGTTCGGAAAGAATGAACACATCACTTCCTAATGTGTTCCTAATGGCTGCAGGTATTTGTGATGTGCAGGATAATGGGTTGTGTGCAGACGGACCCTCCCTCTGCCGTCACATCTGCACCTTATAACAGCTGGCTGCAGGCGTCCAGCTCAGATCTACTGAAATCAGGAATCTAGGAAGGTGAAATCAGCCATTAAAGCTAAAAGAAACAAAACGTTTATAAATAAAGGTAACTGTTTTAGCTGCTATCTGCTAAATGAGCCGAACATTCTGATAAAATACCAGCTGAAATAACTCAACGTGTGCAGGAGAAGCACAAATTATCAACAAACATTTTGTTTTCTCATCATCATCAAACTTTTCTCTTTTCCTTCCAAAGGGTCCGATCCAAAGTGTTGGCCTGGATTGCGACAGGGTCAGTTCTGTTTGTTCCTTTAACAGTTCTGACCCGACCCGGTGGTGGCTCTGATTAGGCTCCAGCTGAGATCAGACAGCGGGCTCTGTTAAAACAGGCCCTTTTATTGTTTTTGTAAGAGTCAGTGAGCGAGCCTGTGGAAACTATGCAGAGTCCGACTTGGCTCTGCAGGGGTTGGGGGGACCGGTCTGCGAGCCCGTGGTCCGATCGGACAGATCAACACCTGAACTGGTTCTGGTCTCAGGTCTGAGTTAAAAACTCTGAGATGATTCTGACTTGAAACAGTTTTATAAATAAAGACGATGATGTCACGGCTTTGGAAGCTTCTGATAGTTAATGACATCTGAATTAATCTGAGGCAAGATTCAAACACGCTTCTTTTTATGCATGAAATACCAGGTAGAGCTCAGCTATTGTTTGTTAGAGGTGCTCAGGAACGTGACGCCTCCTAATTACAACTTGGTGATTGGTTGTGTGGCTCAGACTGAGTTTAATTTAAAGAATGTCCATTGGCTTCCCTCTGCAAAACTTTCTGCGTTAAAAGTTAGCGTTGAACTTTAGCATCATTAACTCCCAGAACAGAATGGTTAACTAACAGCTAACTGAGATCAGTGAGGGAAATGTTTCAGGTCTGGGTTTTCAGCGGAGTGTCCTTTTCTGACCCCGCAATGAAAAACCTCAGACTCAGCTGGGAGAAGGTTCTGGTCACTGCTGCGTTTCGGGGCTGGGCCGCTTGGCGAGGGATGCTGGGAGCTTTCTGATGCGATGGAGGAGTGCCAGCATCCTGAGAGGTTTTCAGTTTCCCGCTGCCTCGCTGACTGCTGATAGATTTAAACAACACATATCCTCTGATATATGGTTGAATCACCGACTTCCTCTTTTGTTTGCGTCCGCGGAAAGCACGGAGGGATGCTGGCGATGCTGGGCGCCGTCCAGACAGAACAAAACCTGTGGTTTTCTGCTCGCATGGAGCAGATCTGCTCCACATTCTGGTGGGTAAAAGTAATGAAAGGCTGACCGGGACAGAGAGTGTGGTGGAGATGCTGATGGGAGGAGGAGGAGGAAGCAGGAAGAAAAGGACGCGAGGTAATGAACCGGCCACATTGTGATGTAAGAACCACTGAGGGAAACTGAAAATGTTGCTTTGTCATGTCTGTTTATGGTTCGCGGGGGTGTGTAAACGAAAGTCAACAATAAAAACAGATCTATAAACCTCCTGCTTCAGATTTATTCAACTTTTTAACGTGTCGCTGAGCGGCAGGACTGAAAATGTGATGGAAAACCCAGCCGTGATCACTAACAGAGCGCTTCCTCTCAGACTGCTGCTCCTTTAAACTTGTCATGTTTTAAGTGACGCCTCACATCCCAGCGAAACCATGAGCCGAAGTCATTTTATTGTTTTACTGCCGGGTTTTTATTTGTCTCGTGACGACACCAACAAGCTATTTGCTGCTCAGCTCTCTTCACGCCAAGAAATACACAACAATTCATAAAGAGCGGGCGAGAGCAGAAGATCAAACGGGTTTAAACAAATAAAGATCAATTTCCCTAAAAATACATGAAATTAAACGAGCAGACGCAGCTCACACTTGAAGCAGTTACAGGTTTGTATTAAAAAAAGGACCTGTTTTTCCACGTCATGTCTCATTTACTTCTTCAACAATCAAAACCAAGCCAACCGGGTCGAATAATTGGGTCCAGCCCTGAGAGAGTGAGACAAGACTGAACTGATTTATACCCAGAAACATTTTTAATCTTTAAAGCTGCAGCAGAAGAAAAGGATTCAATTAAAAAGCACAGTTACAAACTATTACTTCACACAATAACGTGTCTGTGGCCTGAAAACAAACACAACATAACAAGCGCCGCTCACTTTCTGGCCCGCAGCGAGGTTCTGTGGTTAACTTTTACTGTTTGCTCAAAGTCATGGCAGTAAAAGCCTCACAGGACAGGAAAAAGGGCTGCTTTTCCTCTTACTTTGCTGTGATTTGAGCTTTATTACCGCAGATTAATAAATCAGAAACTGGACCGTTTCTCCCTCCTCGTTCAGAGGAGAAAAACTGAAGACGGTAAAGACCCGTCTCTACGTGCAGGGATGCAGATCACCCACCGGACTCTGAGTTTACGACCGCACCGAACTTTACACCAAATTACTGACGGCGTAAAACTTTCCTGTCCGCTTTGTCAAGTGAATCAATTAAATCCAGCCAAGTCCTCAAAGCCTTGAACCTGAACAGATCTGTCCTGATCTGTGACCTACTGACCCGACATGACCCTAGCATTGAGGGACAACTCTGCTGGGGGCGGGGCTTAATGACGTAATGTGTCGATTGATGTTTGAGTTGCATCCGCCTAAACAGGATTTAATCTGGTTTCTGTTGTTTCTATGTAACATGACGGGTTAAACAGAAGGATTTAATTAACTTAGTACTAATTTAATTATTTTCAATAGTTAGGTCAAATTAAAGGTCATTAAATAGTTTGATAATATATTTGTGGCAGCACCACCAAAGTCCAGAAACGGGTCAAATGAAGGGACACGGTCTGTCTCTGGGCTCCTTTCACTTCAGGGATGAGCATGAGTGCAGCAGTCGTTTTAATTCCCTCTGATTCTTATGATCGATGCGTTTGGCCTCTTCAGTACCGTCCCTCTGGGTCCCCCTTCAGCTCAGGGTGCTCTGACTGCTCTGACTGCAGAATGCAGGTTAATACGGGACAGTTGGCAACCCTGCTTGACCCAAACAAGCCGCAGAGCGACTCTGCTGCTATTTTCATTAAAGATAATGAAACCTATATTATTAGGAATATTTGTCTGGGGAAAAAAGAGGAAAAAAAGAAAGAAAAAAAAGGAATATTACTCTGTTTTATTTATCTTGTTCAGGTAGACCTTAACATGCTCATTGGGGTAAAGAACATAAGCGTAACATGTTAAAATTAGCTGAATATGCCTATATATCTGCATGTATACATACATGTGTATATATACCTACATATATACAACAATAGAGAAAACAATAAAAAAGAGAACCATCAGAGGCAGTTATGAAAGTGAAACTAAAGTAGAAAAGTTAAACGACAATATTGCACATTGTTTAAATATTGCACATTGTTTAAATATTGCACATTGTTTAAATATTGCACATTAAGTATATTGAGGTATATGGATTAATCTGGTATTGCAGATGATCATTAACAAATAAAGTGACATGTGTCCCACAGGTGTATTTATTTCACAGTAGGTGAGATTCTCGTAACGTGTTGTGTCTGAGCAGCGTTACGTCGTCTCATGTTTTCCTAAATAAACACAGAGCTGACTTTATGCTCCCCGTAAAGCTTTGTAGGGTTGTCAGGATGCCATGTGCTTTTACTGTGGTGGATTTTTACAGGTTCAAATCTTCAATCTTTGCTCCGATACCGAGCTCTGTGGAGCCACTAATGATTTTATGGGTCAATTACCCCTGCTGTATTCTGATACAGCAGAGGTAATTGACCTCTAAATTCATAAAACAATTATTGACTCCACAGAACTCTGTGTCAGAAGATTTTAACCTTCAGTCTGTGTATTATAGATGCAGTTACACCTGCAGTCCTTTAACCCCCTGAAATCCTAAAATGTCTAAAGTATCTAAAGTTAGCGCAAAAAGTTAGGAAATTTGTGTTTATTATATTATTTCTGTTAAAATACGGAAAGCTTGTTAAATTTCGCTTTTAAATGGTGCCACATTTGTAAGGAACTTGCATTTTTGGGATGAGCAGTATTTATTTATTTATTTGCACGACAAAAAAAAAATACACAACAAAAAACAAAACCAAACAACATTATATTCGTCATTACTTCACATCATAAAAACCGATGTGCCGGAGAATCGCCAAAAAACCCTCTAGGAGCTTGAAAAGCGGCGATCTCCATTTAGACGAATAAATTTAAAAACATTTATCTATTATAAAAACATGATGTTAAAAACATTTCTTTATATAAACAACTAAAAACATT
>JAUBOC010000056.1:19830051-19845272 GCA_032275365.1 Anablepsoides cearensis
CCCCCCCCCCCCCCCCCCCCCCCCCCCCGAAGGTGGGTTCCCGATTGGCCAGAGTAGCTACAGGAACCGCCCCTGGATGACCTAATTTGTTGACAGATGCGGGAGCATTCAGAGCGAGCTGAAAACGAGAGAATTTATAAAGTTTTCCAAATGATGGCGAAGCACCAGGAGAAGCTAAAAAATCTTGAGACATATTTTAGAGTATAAAGGACGACAACGGCCGGAGTAGCTCAAACCTGTGGGACTGGAGCCGGTTCAGGTAAATAGAGGCGATCTACAGCCACTGACTGTTCTGGTTGTTGCTAACTACTGGGATATTGAACGTAATTTGTGAGACACATATCTCACTTGAGAAATTGAATTCTTTTTTCTGTATAAAGCTTGTACTTTGTACATGTTTGTTTCAGATGCTAACTAGATAGCAGCTAGTTTGCAAGATAAATCCATAAGAAAAAACAACATAGATTTACTCACAGGCATAAAGTGTGCATTAACTGTAAGTTTGTGTATAATAAATCATCTTGGTGTTGTTTTCTGCATCTATAAGCAACAGTTAGCAGGGTATTATTTACAGACCAATGCACTGAATCAGCAACAATGAACAGCAGCACCGCCATGTTTATTAAATCACCCAATTTTACTTTGCACTGATGATGCCGCCCACAGAGCGGGTTACAGTTTCATATCACCTACACCCGAGTAGAACCTAGCCGACGAGAACCGAGTGAGAAAGCCAGTCAGAGTAATCAAACACAGATCCACAGATTTACGTTTCACTTTGGTGAAGCTTCCCTTCTGTATGTAACAGAGTTGATGCAATCCACCATAAAAGTGACAAAAACAAACATTTACTTTATTGCAGTGATTAATTTTACCTATATGTAGAAAATGTTACATGTACATACTGTCATGGATCAGTCAGCAGCAGCATCTGATCAATATGTGATCCATGATGTGATGTAAATGTAACATTTTCTACATATAGGGAAAGGATACAGAAGGGAAACTTCACCAAAGTGAAACATAAATCTGTGGATCTGTATTTGATTACTCTGGCTGGATTTCTCAAGGACCAGGATGTGTGACACAAAAATCTGAATTTTAGAACTGAAAATGAAAGTAGTCAAACGGAAATTAGAATAAAGCAAAATACAGTTTCAAAGCAAATTAGTTCATTTACAAAACTTTAAATTCAGTTTCAAACCATTAAATTCAGTTTAAATTTATTTGAATTCATTCATTTTCAAACCAATGCATTCAATTTCAAATTATGCATGTTCAGATTCAATTCCTGCTGGCACAAGATTTATCCCATATCTCCCTTTTAAAAACAACATGGCAGCACGAGTTAGTTTCATTTGAAGGAACCCCAAGACCCTAGACCAGGAGGTTCTAGAGTCCAATGTGAGTCCATCTGTCTGACAGCTGAACCATGATCCCAAACACAGCAGCTGATCTACAACAGAATGGGTCAAAAAGAAAAGAACCAAGGTCCGGTCAGAGTCCAGAACCTGAATCTGACTGAAACCATGAAGCCAACAAAGAAAGGGCAACAATGTTTCTGTTCTTCCTCTTTTCGTAACAGAGCTAAATGAACTGAGTTTCCTGCTATCAGCTGTAATTAGGCCCTCCGTGCTGGTGCTGATGTCCTCGGCTCTTCTTCTATGGTTCAATGAAGCGAAGCTGAGGAATCAGGCAGGAACGTGTTGAGAAAGCGAGGATGGAAAAGCTGCGATGTTTGCCAGCGGCTCCGGTCGAGTTCTCCTGCTGGTGCTGGGCTAGATTAGCGTCACATCGCAGCCTCATGAGCCATGACATAAGAATGCTTAAGAAGCTCGCACACACGCAGCACACACGCAGCACACACGCAGCACACACACAGCTGCCCCCGGACCAAACCGGAGGAGACACCATGAAATTCCTGGAACTCTGTGGATCCTGAACAGAAAAATCGAGCCTGGAATTCCTCTGGGAATAATTTAGCTCCTTACTTAAGAACTTCCCCGCTGTCAGAGTTGAAACTCTGCAGGTACAGGTTTACTCATGTTACCATGGTATCGTCTGGCTGCCTCCATCAGTGTTTATTTTAATTTGCAGCTGACGAGAATTACTGAAAAGCAAAAATCTTTAAAATAAATGAAAAGCCGGGCTTTCAGGAAAAACGAGAAAGCGTTGAAGTATTCTGCCGTATTTATATTTAGTCTGTGCCTCCGTGTAAATCAGGACAGCAAAGGAAGATGTTTTTACTTCCTTCCTGTCTTTCTGCGCAGAGGAAAGGATAAAAGGCAGGTGGATGTAATCAGGAAGTGAGGCTTCGCTCCGACACTCATCGTCAGGCAGCAGCTTCCTTCTGCTCAAGTGTTTGTTTCTCCTGCCTTTTAGGAAAAACATCTTCTGAAGCACTTCATGTCAGAGTCACGCACACACACACACACACATACACACACACACACACACACACACACACACACACACACACACACACACACACACACACTGCAGATGGACAGGAGTTAAACACAGATGCAAACAGAAATAAACTGAGTGGACATGCAGGTGTTCAGCTCAACGAAGCATTAACACATCACAGAAGATTCAAAAAGTCTGAAAATCATTATGATTTTTACCAGCGGTGAGAGTGATCAGCTGATCAACAGAAAAACTCATGTTGATCGTCGTCAGAAGAAAAAACTTTAGCTAAAGCAGCTACAGTTCATAACAGTGTGAATGATGAGTCAGCATTTTTATTTCCTGTTTTGTTTTTCCACATGGTGTTAGCATAGTCACTCACTCATGATAATTTTCAGCTCGTTCAGCTGACGGGTGCTCTGACTTTTAGTGTTTCTACCTTTTATACTTCAAAAAATAAATAAATGATTTTGTTATTGAACATTTGCCCCCATAGAAATGCATTAAGTTACCTTTAATTTCTTTAAAATACACACATACTGTACATGTTCTAGTTTTCTCTACTTCTAGGCTTTTAATGTTTTGAAACTTTAGCTACATTTAACTAAATATTTGTCATATTTAGCTCCATTTAGCATTTAGCTAATGTTCTGCTCACTTTAGCATTTAGCTAGTAGTCTGCTTTTTTAGCATTTAGCTAATATTCTGCTTCTTTTAGCATTCAGCTAGTGCTCTTTTCTTATTAATATCTAGCTAGTGTTGTGCTCCATTTAGTATTTAGCTACTATTCTGCTTCTTTTAGCATTCAGCTAGTGCTCTTTTCTTATTAATATCTAGCTAGTGTTGTGCTCCATTTAGTATGTAGCTACTATTTTGCTCCTTTTAGCATTTAGCTAGTGTTCTGCTCTTTTTAGCCTTTAGCTGGTATTCTCCTTCCTTTAGCATTTACCTAGTGCTCTGCTCTATTTAGCTTTTAGCTTGTCTGCTGCTCCTTTTAAGCAGAACCAAAAACTAGTGTTTTTGTCCTTATAGCATTTGCTGTTATGTTTAGCCTTTAGCTAGTGTTCTGATCCATTTAGCGTTAACATTTCAGTTTCAGCTTCATCACAGTAATTCTGCTCTCTGTTTTCACACTGCAGATTTTTACCTTTGTTTTCTGCTCCCTGAGGTCCATTGTCAGGTTCTTCATCTGGTTCTGTTGCTCATAAAAGCCAAATCATCTGAACTGATATTAAAGTTCAGCTGAGTGATGAGCAGAAGTGTTGCACTTACACCTGATCTGTTCACAATCACTGAAGATTTATCTTCATCATCATCAGAACATCCATTTAACCCAGAACCAGAGGAGCTTGGAAAGAACAGTAGGACTCTGCAGAACATCTTGTCATTCTTGTGATGTTCTTGTCATGAAACAGATTTTATTGTGAGCATTAAAAGAATTTAACAGTTTAATATTAAAACTCTGATCTGATCTCAGCCTCAGTTCAACTCTCCTGTGATGCAACTCCGGTAAAAATCCAATAATCTTTTGCTTTTATTGAACTTTATTTTTAGTTTTTTGAATCTATCTGTTCTTCACACCCCGGACTCTTCGGGGCCTCTTTAATTCTGTTCCCTGGCATTTCGTCTGGATGTTTGATCTGCGAGCTCTGGGCTCATGGATTTTTGTAGATTAATTTTATTGTGGAAAATAAATGATTTATTTTTCCTGGAAGTGAGGTGATTTGTTATGAGGGTCCGTTTTTACACGGAGTGGACTGAACACATGTGTCTCGTTTCCACAGGTTAACGACGACACAGTCTGAAACCTGTGTGCTTTAAAGAGGTTGGGCTCAGAAACATAAAAACTGGCTTTTTTTCACAGGCATAACCTTAGACATGCAGTAGAATTTACTGTGAGGACCCCCTGCTGTGATTCAGCTAAAAAAACACAAACGACTCATTTCTATGATTTTCTCTTCCTGCAAAGATGCCAAATAACTTGCTCTACTTCTGGGAGACATTTCATAACTAAATGTGGAAATTAATATCACCCCCTGCCTTTAAAGCCAAAGTTTTGAATAAAATGTTATGAGGAGCCAAGTGTAAAATAAAATATTAACAAATGTCACTAACACATTTTCATTATTTAGCTCACTTTCTGAGTGTAAAATCTTAATGGAAAAAATTCTGACATTTTATTGTTATTTAGCTCACTGCTAAATGTGAACTAAATGTTATATTTAAATGTTAAATGTGTAAATAATAAATCTTATATGTAAAAGTTAAATCTTACATGTGGTTAAATGTTGACGTTTCGGATTGGAATGCAGCCAAATTTGCTGTTGGTGCTCAGAGCTTGTTATGATGTCATCAACATGAGACAAAAGCAACTGCTAACACTGCTAATCCTGCTAAGCCTTCCCTATGAGATCTCAAACCTGCCTGAGCTTCACTTAAATTTGCTGGATCACTACACTAAGGCTGCTAACGCTGCCGAAGATGGCATTTAAAATATAAATGCAAAACGTGTTCACTAAAAACATGGATGGTACCTGTGGTCCAGACCGTCCAGTAGTGTGAAGTGCAGCTCAGACACCGGCCGCAACTGCAAGTTTGATGTCTTGTAGGGAAGGTTTCATAACGTTAGCAGTGTTAGCAATTTATATTGTCTCAGGATGATGATGTCATAACAAGAGCCAAGCACCAACAGCAAAGGCTGTGTTCCATTCCTAAATACTTGTTCGTTCAACTTTTTTTAAACATTTAGGCACAACATTTAAGGTTTAACATTTAGATTTAAAATGTAACATTTAAACATAACATTTAACATTTAGGTGGCTCAGTTGGTAGAGCTATGTGTCTCTATGATGGACATGCGACCTGTCCAGGGTGTCCTCCGTCCTTCGCACTCAACTGCTGGATACGGGCACCAATATGACATTTTTTAAACATTTTATTTTACACTTGGTGCCCCATAAAATGTTGCATAGATTTAAATATCTTTAAAAAATGAAAGAAGCAGACACGCAGCACCTTATGTTGAACTCACCGACCCATCGGTCCAAGGGTCTCCAGTTTCCATCGACCCGGATCTGCTGGAGAAAAGAAACGAGGACAAGTTGGACCCATGAGCCAGTTCCCAACAAACACCAGCAGATTCAAAAGATTTTCAGGTAAAAAACAGAGAGAAGCTTTTTGTTTTGGACATAAAGGAGAGTCTGGTTGCAGATATTTGAGGAGTTTAATGCAGGGAATAACTCAAAAAGTACGGGAACAAAAGAGGGACACTTTTCATCTGCAGGAAGAGACAAAAGGAGGTTTTATTTATGAATTAGCAGTGTGAGTCACAGGACGGTTATATGTGTGGGGTTGGGTAGGACAGAGAAGGACCAGTCTACCTGCAGAGACGCACTCACCTGGCTGACCGACACCATGTGATGCTGAGGGAGGTGTTAATCTTTACATTTCTTCTTGTGATGTGTGGGACGGCTCATTCCAGCACAGCTCCTCAAAGTCCTGCAGTCGTCTCAGCGTTTAGCAGTTCAACAAGGTAGGAACTGATGTGGAAAGATCAGAAAGGTTTCTTTTTTTATTCTCTTTTGTAAATCTATAGAAAATGAGTTGTTGTACAGAATCTGCAGGACAACATTCAGAGCTGAAGCTTTGGAAAATAAAAGCATGTTTTTCTTTAGCTCACTTCAAATAATAAAAAGTCGATGTTCAAAGTGTCACAGAGCTAAAGAAAACGTGACCCAACGAGGAAAACAATCAGAAATCTGAGCTGCAGTGTTCAGAGCACAAACACTAAAGATTTGATCCATTCAGCTTGTTTCACTCTGAAACCTGAGCTGATGTTAAAGGCTTGGGGTTAGTTCTGGTTCGTGTTTCACAGATTTTAAAAAACCTGCAGACTGGTTCTTTAATTCTAAAATACACCTTTCTGTGTGTTTTAGATTTCAAAGTGTTTTTCTGAGAGGCAGCGTTTCTGCTGACACACAACAAGACTGGACTGTTTGATAAATTTGCATGTATTTATGTTTTACACAAAGCGTCAGGTCAGAAGTAACAAGAGGAAAAGTCATTCAACAAATTTAGAGTTTAAACAGAGAGAATGTGAAGCTTCAGCACTTTTAGCTTTTAACTTACCTTTTAACATTTCACTTGAACATGATTCCATCCTTTTAGCTAACTTGTAGCTACATTTAGCTTTTAGATAGCCTTCTGCTATTTTATCTAGCCCTCTTTTACTTCATTTTGCTAGCTTGTTGCTACTTTAGGTTATTTTTTGGTTCATTAAGGTAATGTTTTGCTACTTTTAGCCATTTTTTCCAAGTTTAGCTGGGTTTTGATGCTTTTATCTGCAGGTATGCTACTTTTACCTTTTGGCTATTCTTTTGCTACATTTAGCCTTTAGCCTTCTGCTTCTTTTAGCTAAACCTTTGATTATTTTAACTCATACTTTAATAAACTGAGCCATACTTTTGCCACTTTTGGCTATAGTTTTAAATATTTTTGCCATTTTTGTGACATTTAGCTAGTTTCTTATTTACTTAGCTAGAGTCCAGCAATAGCTAAAAAAAATTAGAGGCTTTGCTTTTGCTTTGCTACTTTTAGCTATCCGTTTGCCAAATTTAGCTTTCAGATAGCTGTTTGCTAGCCTTTTGATACGTTTAGATAGTATTTTATTTCATTTAGCTAGTCTTGGGTTACTTTGGCTAGCCTTCTAACTCCATCTTTTTAAATATTTTAACCATTTTTTTTTGCTATTTTTACCTAGTTTTTTTAAATTTATTTAGCCAGAACTTTGCTACTTTTGGCTATCTTTTTGATTACTTTTCAACTTGTTTTTTTTTACTAATTTCCAATAGTCTATTTTAAATTTATTAACCTTGTCTTTTAATATATTTAACTAGCCTTTTGCTACTTGTGACAAGCTTTCAAATTCTTTTTAGCTCTTAGCTAACCTTTTACTAAATTTAGCGTTTAGATAGGTGTTTGCTACTTTTAGCTTGCCTTTTACTTCTTTCGGCCAGTCTTTTGCTACTGTGGCTAGACTTGTATTTAGATTTTTTAGTTAGACTTTTAATATATTTAGTCAGCCTTTTAATACTTTTGGCTACCTTTTAAATTGTTTTAGCTATTGCTATTGCTATTTTTTTAGCTAGCCTTTTGCTTCTTCTAGCTATTTTTAGCTTGTGATTTGTTTGTTTGTTTTTTAGATTTTAGCTTGTCTTCTTTTCTCATTTATTTCACGTGCATTCTCTGCTCCCTGGGGTTCAGCAGGATGGGTTCTTGGTCTGGTTCTGGTTCAGATAGATGAGCTAATATTTGGTGCTCAGGAGGAGCAGATTGTGAAAGTTCAGCTGAGTGATGAGCAGCAAGATTCACCCTCATCATCATCGGATCATTTAAAACCTGCCTGTGTTTAAACTAGAACCAGCAGAGGTTGGAACACAATGAATGTCAGATTTAATAACTTATTTATTATAAACTAAACTTGATTCTGCTTCATAAATTCATGTTTTACTCAGAGACTCCAGTCAGCAGCGACATTAGTTTATGGTTTAAACACAGATATAAGGTGAAGCTTTCAGGGAGGAGAAACCTGCAGCTTAAACCCAAATGAGCGCTGTGGTTCAGCTGCTGCTTTGAAGCCTGGATAAACCATTAACCCCGAGGAACACGCTGCCGGAACGTCATCAAAACAATCCCGAGTTCTGACCTTTAAACCTCATTTAAAAACATTTGCCACTGCAGCTCCTCGGACAAATCACCACTTCTCAGGAAAGGCTCCGAGGTGTTCCGCGGCGTGGAGGGAGGCTCTGAAGGTGACGGGAGGTGGCGGGAGGCCTCGGGCCAAAGCTGCAACCAGCCACTTGTGTACTCGGTTCTGTTCCACTGAGCCGCATGAGGGTGTCACGCTGTCATTTGCAGTAAGTGAGCATGTAATGGACTTGTAAGAGGCGGAGGAAACAACACAAGACGGAAAAGTTCTTTCCAGAGGTCATATCCTAACTGGTCAAACGGTTAAAGGACAAGAACATGTTCTTGTAATTAAAGGCCCAACACTCCTGGATGCAGATCACCTGCCAGAGCTTTAGACTGAGATGAAAAAATGACTCGTAAACTAATCAGTTTACGATTAGTTTAGAAAATATGTTTTCTGCAAAAACATTATTACTCTTTCGCTTTTGTACAGTAAAGAAAACAGAAACTTCTCGTCTCAGAGTTCTGCGGAAACTTTAAGTGACAGATCAGGAAGTGTTTAATGTCCTGGTTCTGCCGGCTGTTTTGTACACAGAGCAGTTTGTTTCACGTCTCCATCTCCACAAATACAAGAGCTGATGTTCAGAAAACAGCCGAAGCTGTTGGGTCAACAGCCGCCGGGCCCTGCAGCTCCCAGACACAAACATCTCTTTCTTCTGATATGAAATTTGAAGATACTTTCAGGGGAAGCTCCTCCTCGGAGTCTTGAAGTAATTACAAACATTCAAAACTAATTAAAAAGTCTTTTCACGGCTCGATGCTCCACATTTATCCACCATTATGGTCAAATGGATCGTGTTACATTAAAACGATCAGGGATTACACATAAAAAAACACACGAAGGGTCCAAATTTAGGCTTTCTGTTGTGAAAAATGTTCGGCTCGTTTGGAACATTACAGCTCTGACTTTTGGTTTTTGCATCTCTGAAATATTTAACTTTATTTACTATGTTGTGCAGAAATGCATTTAGATCTTACAGGTTTAAAATCGTCTCCATACTTGATTCAGTTTTAGCTTTTAGCTACTGTTTTGCGTATTTATGTTTTAGCTAATTCTTCCATCATCTTTACACATTTTTTCCCATGTGGACAGCTGCTGGACCACCCGCTTTTGATGTTATCATCCATTACATGGACGTTATTAGCCGTTATCAGTCCCATACAATGGCTTCAGACTGACTTCAGACTGTCCTGACTGTGCCGCCTAGTGGGTTCTCTGTCCCATACAATGGCTGCAGACTGTTAGCTGGTTAGCATGAGGCATAAAGTCACTAATCTGGTTAATATGAGGCATAAAACCACTAAGGTTAATTTTAGAGTAAATGTCATTGCTACAATAAAGTAAACCGGAAGTATATGGCACTGGTAACCCACTAGGGGGCACAGTCGGGACAGTCTGAACCCATTCTATGGGACTGATAACCGCTAATAATGTCCATTTAATGGATTGATAACATCCGAACCGGTTGGCTGGACTCTTTACTCTTAACAAGCAGGAAGTAGAAATGACTTTTAGGGCAAACAAAAAGATTCTTGAAAGTCAGTTTTCAGCTTCTCTTCTGCATCAAATCAAACAAACAGAAACAAAACAACCAGATTAACCCGGGTCAACGGGGTGAAGCAGCTCCGATCTGTCAATAACTATAAACTAACTGCTGATTAATGATTCCTCAACTGCATGATGCTGACCAGAGTTAATCCAGAGATGATGCAGGTGAGTGAATCCAGCAGGTTTTAATCATCTAAATTCACGTCATGTTGTTATAAATGTCTGGGTACAAAATGACCAAATCGTAAAAGAGAGGAGATTGTTTTTAACCATTAAACGTGTAATTAACAATAATCTGTTTCACAGTGAATTTAACGTCAGCTTTGTGTTTAATTAGTTTAATATATTACAGCTTGGATTGGCTTCTGATTGACAGGACATTACAGTTTACAGTGAGCACAGCGGGTCCAAAACAACCAGAACAAACTAAGAAAAGATAAACTCGCCACACTCCTTGTAATCCACTCTGATTGAAAAAACCTTGTCAAAACAAACGGATTTTCCAGGAAGTCTAATAAAGAGATAAATAAAGTGGACGTATCCTGCAAAATCCACTGTTTTAGCTGTTGAATACATTTTGTCGTGAACTTGGAGTCTCCCGGAGTGCAGAAAAGTTGAATTTAGTTTCTCCAAAGATATCTTTATATTCTGTTTGGATCGTATTTTTCAGTATGTTCAGTTTTCTCCAATTGAACAATAACAACAGTATTTACTGTTAAACTGCTAAACAAGGTCATAGTCGTCCGGCTAACCATTTTTACAAATCTGAGGTTCTGCAAGTTCGTCTTTATTCTCCTCTGGCTCCAACATGTAAAGCTGGAAGGATAAGTCCTCCACTGTTGACATTTTTAATAAATTAGCAAATAAAAAGTTTCTCCGCCACTACTTAATTGTATCTCTGCTATCAAACTACAAAAATGGCTGAACGAGATGGAGTGGGGCTTGGATTCAAAGAGACAGCTTCAAAATGAGTTGATCTGAGTCACAAGTTGAGGTGAGCTGTTTGGAGGTTTGACTTTCCTCAGTGCATTTAGGATGCTGAGATACTAACAGGAAGTTCTTTTATGACTTCAAAAAGAGCTCCTAGGGCACAATTAGGCTGTTTAACAAACCAGGGGTTGCGGCCCAGGTAGGCCACACCCAATGTGGGCCACACCCGACCTGGGCTACACCTTACATGGGTATAAACGGCTGAGAAATTAGGCGGTCTAGTCTTTCGATGATGTATGTTTGTGTGACCACGCACTTCCCCACGTTCAGACAGAAATAAGCTGTGTAACAAATCAGGAGTTGCAGCCCAGCTGGGCCACACCCTACGTAGGCCATAGCCTATGTACTTATTTTAAAAAAAATTCTTTGGTCCGTGATGATTTTCCAAACTCCGTTGTAAAAAAACACAACAAAAAACACAGTTTTTGGCTTTTCTGTTTCGTTTGCTGACGGCACAATGAATCCTGGGATATCGTCAGCCGTGCAGGATCCTTACATGCAGCCCGCGGTGTGGCACAGTGATGCAAGCAGCCGACAAATAGCAAGCAGACTATGCGGGCTGCACCCCTGCCTGAGACGCAGCTCTGATGTTGGCTGTAGCATGAAGTGACTTGGTCAGATGTATTTAAAAAGGATAAAAAGCTCTTTGTTTTAACTAATTGATCTTTTCTTTTTGAGTTCACCACATTATTCCAGTTTCCACATTCAGTTTCTCCAGCATCCTCTGGAATGTTTCATTGAATTGTTGACATCTCTTTAACCTCCACACAGAAAAAATGTCTTCAGCCACAACTTTGAGGCAACTAAAAACCTGCTGTTGTCGGGATTATTACCGTGTTTGTTTACTACTGTTGGAACTCTAATTGAACTTGGTGTCCTTAGTGTTGGAAAGTTTTGAGGACTTGCAAAACTTTATGACAATTAAAGTTCTATTTTTAACTCTCCGTGATAAAACTTTAGCTTTTATGTGGTTACTCATCTACAGCTGCTGCTCTAAAGGAATCTGCAGAGTGAAGCAGTAAATGTACTTTTTTTTGTGTAAAGGTTTAAATTTTTAACAAATAATAACCTGCAGAAGACACAGAAAACAGCAAACGGGAACTATTGTGATGAGTTTTGAATCTCCAGGCAACTTTCCCATTAAGATTTAACCTTATTAACACAAAATAAGCCGGCTGGAAAAAGAGAATCACAGAAAACATTCCCAGATTGCAACAAAAATAGATCTCCAGTTCAATCAAATTGAAAAAAAAAAACTGCACTGGAGAGTAAGTGTTGAAAAGTAGGAATAATTTGTGACATAATACAGAGATGAAACACATTTTTCATCCTGACAGATGCTGTTTTTGTCACTAAGGTGTATTTCTTTAAAGGAAGTTGGACATTTCCAGAGTCCAGTCCATTCCAAATCAACCCCTTTTATTCCTTGAACAATAACAGCAGCTGGAAAAGAAAATTGTTGGAAAAAAGCAGGAGTTTTCTGTATCAGAGCAACAACGAAAAGAAACAAACGCCACCATCTTTCAGTGATATCTGTTTACAACCAAATAAATTAAACCATTTCCTTTTCCTCCCACAGACGCTAAAATATGCCAACAAAATATATATCTGTGAGCCCCACCAGTGACATCAGCGTGAAGACCGAAAATGGAGCCAACCCAAAGAAACAGCGTTACATCCGTAAGGAGGGCAGCTGCAACGTCTGCTTCCGCCACGTTCCCCACGAGTGGCTGCTGTTTGTCACCGACATCTTCACCACGCTGGTGGAGATCAGGTGGAGGGTGATGTTCCTGATCTTCGCCTCGTCCTACATCCTGTCCTGGCTCTTCTTCGGCATCCTCTACTGGGTGATCGCTCTGGCCCACGGAGACGCCAGGGACCACAACAACGAGCCCTGCATGTATGAGGTGCGCAGCTTCACGGCTGCTTTCCTCTTTTCTCTGGAAACCCAAACCACGATTGGTTACGGGTTCAGAGGGATGTCCGAGAACTGCATGGTTGCCATCATTGTTGTCACCATTCAGGACGTCATCAGCTGCTTCATCGACACGTTCGTGATTGGAATCGTGGTTTCCAAAATGGCCTCGGCCAGAAAGAGGGCGCAGACCGTTGGCTTCAGCAGTAATGCGGTCATCAACCTCCGAGATGGTTCTCTTTGTCTCAGCTGGAGGATCGGGGATTTCCGCAGGTACCACATGGTGGAGGGCACGGCTCAGGCTCAGATTGTCCACACCGTAGAGCACTCCACCGGGAAAGTTGACCTGAGCTATGAAGACCTGACCATCCAACAAAAGGACATTGTCCTGGTCACACCCACCATCGTCCTCCACAGGATTGAACCTGACAGCCCGTTGTACAAGATGGGTTTGGACGATCTACGGAAAGCCAGCTTTGAGCTGGTGGTGTCGTTTACCTACACAGACGACTCTACGGGCATGCTGCATCAGACCCGGACGTCGTACACGCCTGACGAGATCCTCTGGGGTCATCTGTTCCAGGAGATGATCAGGGTGAACAAGAGGCACTACAAGGTGGATTACAATTTGTTCAATCACACCGCAAAGGTGCATGTCCCCATGAGCAGCGCAGAGGGTTACGACCACAAGAAGCGACTGGAGCTCTCCGCTCGACTTTCACCACGGCACTCGCACAGATGTTCTCCACGGCCTTCTCCGAAAACCAGTCCTCAAAACTATCACGACAACTGCCTGAAACCTCCGGTGGTAACAGTGGAGCTGATGGACGACTCCAGCTCCAAACCAAACGATACAACGTACCAAGCAGAAAGTCATCATCAGGACTCTGTGACTGTTCCAGACGACATCGGTCCTGAAAAAGATGTCTAAGACTTTACAAACATTTAAAAATAAATAAACTGAACCAAACATCTAGGGAGAGACGATCCATCAGGGGTAGTGCTAAGAAGTTTGTAAAGGTTATTTTCTGCTGCTCATCTTTGGTCAGGTCTTTAGACCTTAGAGGATCCACTAGCCCTACAGCCAGAGTCTACCTCTGGGTCTCCTTCCAGTGCGACGTAAACCAATCAGGAGGACTCCTAACCAGACCACCTCAGCTGACTCCTTTCAACGAGGAGGAGCAGCAGTTCTAATCGGAGCTCCTCCTGGGTGATGGGACTCCTTTCAGACTGTGTCCAGCAGTCCTTCTAAACTGGGAAGCCATTTGTTACTCAAGCAAAAATAATTCCAGATCTAATTATTAAAACTGCTCATCCGTCCTGGAAATTGTAATTATAAAATGTTTTATTTAGTTTAAAGATGTGAGAATCTACCGCTGCAAAGATGCAGGTTAATCATTAGAATAATAAAATGCATTTATTTGTCTTCAGTTTCTTTTTCATTTGTGTTTTGTTTCAGTTTCAATTTGACTTTGATCACATAAAGACGCAGGAGGGCTGGAAAGGTTTCTCTTTAACTTTATAAACGCCATAAAAGCTTTCCCTATACATCCTGCAAAAACCTGCAAAAGGGGTGTCAATCTTGACATGAGTGAAAGTTGTATCTTACCGTGCGTTTTTGTACATTTTTCAAAATCATTAGCATTGCAAAATTTGTTTAGTTTATACTGCGGTAATGTACACCATTCAGTTTTTAGCCAACCACCAATAAACTCTTCAAGAAGATGAAGAACCAATCAAATTACTCAGACCTCGTTCCCTCTCTGAAAGGATCAGAAACAACAAAAACACAGTTGCATCCTTTTTTCATTGTGAATTAAATATACAGCGAACAACTCAAAGCAATAAATTGGTGCTAAAGTTTGAATTTATTGTGGATTTTCTCTGATCCTCGCAGAGGAAGGAGCAGAAAGGGGAAAGAAATTTTCCACTTTGACCAACAGATTATTTAATTCACCACCGGTGAGAAAATTGGAAGATCTTTTTGAATTATAAGTGTTTCTGGCCAGCCAATAAAACATTAATAACCCAACTATTACCAAAGCTTTGAGCAAATAAAACAAACCATATCTCACTCAGATCTTTTGGCTGCAGCTTGTTGTAAACGAAGCAGGTTTGGACGCTGCGCTGAGACTGAAGTTTGTTTTTAAAATGGAGACTTTCTAATATCAGATGCTCCCAGAGCGCTCATGTTTTTTGGTTTTCCAGGTCTGTCTGACCTCGCTGATGAAAAATGATGGACTCGGTTCAGATTTCTGCCCGCTGAAAATTGATGGATCACGTTGAGTTAAAGAACCCGTTGCGGCCTCTCTGCGTTCTCCAAGAACAGATTTTTCACCAGCAAAAGCAGAGAAAAGGTCGGTGTTTCATATTCAGGCAGTTCAACACCTTGTTGTTGTTGTTTTGACGAGAAATGGATTTTAGTTTTGGGACATTTTGACATTAACAGCTCTGACAAACTAAATGAGCTGAAGAAAACTGGACTCAGAAACTCTTCTTAGCTACTTCCAGACCTCCAGTGTCAAATAATAATCTGTCAAACAGACAATCTTTAGTAAACTATGACAATGATGAGAGAGCGGAGGTGGGGGGGGGGGGGGGGGGGGGGGG
>JAUBOC010000056.1:19913761-19924084 GCA_032275365.1 Anablepsoides cearensis
GTGGTTCCACCCACGTGACGGGATGACTTAATTACGTACTTCCCTACGTGATGACGTAACTCTTTAAAAATCGAACGGCTCTTTTGAACGACTCTATGAAACAAACGGCTCCCCAAGATCCGGATCCCTTCAAAGAGCCATTTATCCCATCTCTACCTGAAATGTTCTCCAGGTTCTCCGTTTTCCACATTTATGTTGCAGAAAATTTGAATTTGATCATGTTGGTTTATTTACAAAACAAATTTTCTTCAAAAATATAGTCAAATATTTGTTGCAGGTGTCTCATTCACTGCTCAATTTAGTTTCCATGGGTGTGAGAAACGTGAGACAACTTTGGGATGATTTGGTGAACCATGAAACCAAACTGAGACAGGCTGGAGACAAAAAAAAAAAGAGAATAGGTTGTGATGAAAAGTTTCCAGTTCGTTTTCAAAATGATGAATAAACGCGTAAAAAGAAAAGCTTGTGAGCTGTTAATGTGTGTAAAGGAGAGCTTCAGGTGTTAATATTAAAATGTAGGAAAACACTTTTATCCAGATAAACTAAAACAAACAATAGATTGTTCTAAACATGCGTGTTTAATGCATTGATTAAACAGCTGGTTACAAGATGATCTAATGATGGTTTAAACAGAAAACAATGATGTTTTCTGTACAGAAGAGGATTTTGTTGACGGGTTTTATTTTTATAGAAAACTTGTTTTTAAGAATTGCTATATTTCCAGACTGCACCATTTGTGTTTTGTTTTTATTTTAAAGTAAAGTTCTTCAGATCGTAACTCAGATCGACCTGAAGCGCTGCCTGCAGGGTGGGAGAGTTAAAACCAGCACAGAACATCCTCCCAACTGATTTCCAGCACATGAGCTGAAGTATGTGGTGAAATGCCAGAGGGAGGCCACAGGAGCCGGGCCGCTCCGTGCTCCAGTCCAACCAGGACCAACAAGGACGCTGAGTGATCGTCCTCGCTGTAATGAATGCAGCTCTCCCTTTCTGCAGAAGTGACGGCGAGAAGGGAACAGCTGAGGGAGACAATGCTCCCAGTTTCTGCCACGCCCGACAGGAGCACGCACATCGGTTTGTCGGAGGTGGAATATGATCCCGACCGAGAGTTCTGCAGGGAGATCCGGTGCTGCAGAAAGCGTCAGCGTCTGAGGATAATGAGCCCAGATGACGGAGGGTGGGGGTGTGCAGTGCCAGCTGCTAACCCACACATGCACTCCGGCTGGAATTCAAACAATCCCAAGAGCTCCTCAATGGAATTCCACAGAGCCGGAGGAAGACAGATCAATCAGAGAGGGAGGGAGGCAGCAAACCGCAAACATCAACACGAGGAGGGACAGGAAAAGACAGGAACACAGAGAGAGAGGGAGGGGGCGGGTTGAAAATAACTGCGCTCAGGCCCCTCGGCCGTTTGCCCCCCTCCAACCGCTCAGGCACTTTGTGACATACTCCACGCTTCCAAAGATGGCAGCTACTGTAGGTTACAGCTGCCGGACGCTCTGTTCGTGGAACCGAGCAGCGTTTTCTGTCTGAAGGCGCGGATTGATCCACCTGCTAAATATGAAATAAAACAGGTGAAACTCCTGCAGGTTCACCTCAAACTAAGAGTTCTGCAGCTGGATGTTGGAGAAAATGTTGTCAAGCGCCCCCCTTAGGGGCTTCTGTGCAAAAGTTTAAGTCCCACCCCTAAATGTTAAACATTTTCCTGACCATAAAAGAAAAATAAACTTTTTTATTTTCACGCAGCTTTTACTTTGCTGCTGCATTTGTTTCTCTACACGTTTAATTTTAATGTTTTTCGAGGATTAAAGGACAAGTTTACACAGTGATTAGCAAGTTAGGAGCAGGTTTTTAGGTAGGAGGAGGGTGTCGACACTTCAGCCCCACCCCTACGAAAGTTTAAAAAATTTACGTACATAAAAAATAAGTTACGAACTGCTCGGGACCAGATATTGTGACAGCACAGCTGAGGCTGTACCATCACCGCCCGCCTCTAGCTTCATCGCAATCATTGCAGTCACCACTAAGCTGCTTACGAAGTTTACAGAAGTGTACGAAATTTACATAGTGTAGAAAGAAATCGACTCCCGGTGAACCCAAAAAGTGGCACAGTGCCCTGAGGGCGTCGCCAGATGAAAGTCGGCGTTGTTAAACCAAACAGGGCGTTGTAATGACACCTTGACGCTCGTCTAGCTAAATGTTTGGGTGGGAAGGTTTGGAGGCGGGGCTTTGATGGTACAGCTCCACCCCCTATGTCCAAAAATCTAACACAACAACATCTAAACAATCTGACATTTTGATTTCAATTTTGAACAAAAAATGTTTAAAGAGTTGGGTTGGGAAATATTGGCGAAAAAATTAATCACGATTAATTGTGTTATTTAGCTGATAGCTATTAATTTGACGATTAATCCCCTGGAATCCCTGGATACCCTTATGTCCAGGTCACAATTTAGTGGGAAAGATTTGCTCTTCAGAGAAATTTGTTCCAAATTGTGTCAAAATTACAGACTTCAGGTTATAGATCAAATTGTGTTAATAGATAAATTACAGAACATTTTTTTAAATGTTCGTCATATTTGAATCGGAGAGGAGCAGCGCGCGAACTGACTGTCTGCGATCTCCAGTCTGTCTGCCTGGTGGCATTAATTGTATTAACTGACAAGTGCCAAAAAATAATCCATTAATGTTTTTCTGACGATGCGATTTTTATTTATATTAACAGCTACAAAATATATCAGTCTTAATATTATTGCAATATCAACGCGTTGGTTATTAAAAATCCCAAAATATTGTATTAAACTCAGGTTAAAGCTGCTTAGTGATGATGGACTCACCACACTAACATCCCACAGTAGATTTCGACAAGATTGATCAGAAAACCAAAGCACACAGAGTGATGAGAGCATCGTGACGACAGAAATGGGACTGCATGATGCTGGAAAAAACTGATATTAAGTTTTTTTATATGTTTACGATATGGAAAAATACAGAAATTTTCAACAGATGACTTGATGAACACATTAGCTGCCATCTTGTTGACAATGAACCTGCTTGGATCTTACCTCTAGTTTGTTGTCTTTATTGTGGTGGGACATGAGTATCATCTGCAAACATGAATTGGTTTTTACCGCCTAGCATGTTGCCTTTGTGTCTAAGTTTGTTTTCATCATGCTTTAATATTAGCATTTATGCTAATCATATTTTAACTCTTTTCCTCCAGTTCTCTTTGCTCATTTTCCTCGTCATTGCCACTTTTGTCCCAGAAGTTTCACAACAAAAATACAAGTTTTAGCTTTTTTTTTTAAACACAAAGCCACTTGGAGAAACCCATCAAAACAAAAGCCATAAAATGCGACCGTTTATTGGTTTATCCCTAAATAACCGTGATTTAATTTGCCTCCTACATCACAGGACCTGCAGTGAGAACTGTGCAAACGTGCAATATTTCATGCAGCTCTACACAGAAGCAATGTCGTCTATATTAAATAATAAAACCATAATAATCAGCAAACACAGAAGTCACCCTGTTGGGTTATTTCCAAGGAGAAGTTGGGTAACACTCAGAGTACCTTAAGCCTGTGTTTGTTTAATTTCTACAGTTACAGGAGGGAAAAAACAGTCATCGCTTCTTTAATTTTTATTTATCTCAACTCCAGATGACCAGTCAGTTCAGAAACAAGACGCGGAGCTTTAACGTCTCCATTTCCACAAAGTCGGCTCATTTGCATCCGTTAACTCTTTGGATGCATGAAGGTGCAGCACCCCCACCTCCCCTCCGATCCTCACCCTCATTCTCATCACAGCAGTGAAATCTGGAACCTGCTGCTTTTACCAACACACACACACACACGTCTGTTTCCTGCACCCCAAAGCTACAATAACTAGTGATTATTTCTTGTCTGCATCGTTTGAGCTGAGCCCTGAACAACAATCATCATCAACACTCATCAAAAAATCCAATTTGATCAGGTGAAAAGAGCCGAAACCGTTCGACAAACAGGAGGATTGTGTAAGACGAAACCCCAGGATTTTATCTTCGCTTTAGAGGTTTTATTTCTTTACTTTATTAGGAATGAGATTTAATTCTCTAATCTTTTTCTGTGCACAGCGGCCAACATTTAACGTTTAAACATTAAAACTTAAAAGCAGATGGTTTCAGGGTTACCTGCTCTGGGTATTGTTGTGTTAATCGAGTCCAGAGAGCTTTTTTTTTTTCTCCGCCTCGTAACCTCAATAAAAAAAAAAAAGATTCTGTTTTCCACTGAACTTGTTTCTCTTCCTGTAACTCGGCTTCCAACCAGAGTCGCGTTTTTGTCTTTCAAACACTGAAGGCTTTTCTCACTTTCTTCCTCTCTGGACCCTTTTTCTTAAAAAGCTGAAGGGTTTTTTTTTAGATGCATAACTAAGAAAACGTTAAATAAGGGGATTACCTATTAAAGCTGCATGAAAGGTGAACATTTAGGACGCAGAATGTGAAAGGTCAAGAATGGCCTTATAGATTTATCGACTGTTTTGTTCAAAAACAGGCTAATCTTTAGCAGAGCTGAAGGTTTTCTCCAAGGCGTCAGTGAAATTCCTCTTTTATGTATTTATTATTTACTTTGATTCAGACGGGTGATCTCAGAGCACAGACACGTCACCGGAGCAGATGTGTCGTCACGCCTGTCAGTATTTCTGAATGGCTTCAGCATCATGTTTACCAGTTTAAGAAATGCACACAAATAAAAACAGCAACGCAGGAAGCGAACTGCCACAAAACTCAAATATTGATTCAAGAGACGACAGAAAACTACAAATAAACGGGAAACATGCTCCAGCGATGCATTGCTGCAACAATTCTGCAGGTGAGCTCCAAACACTAAAATCACTAAATGTTTAATGAAATAATCTGTCTGATTGGCGTTAAGGTGACTGCAGGGTCTTATTTACTGAGTCTGTTTATAATCCTGCAAAGTAACTGGAGAGCGCAGCAGAGAAATGGAAGTGACTCAAAGCAGAGAACCTTCAAACAGCTGCTCTGAACTCACATCTGCAGCAGCGTCCACAGTTTGGCCTAAAGGTGACCAATGGAAGTCCTTTCAGACCCATTTTGTTCTCTCTAAAAAAATTAATAAAACGACTCAAATCGAACTCTGAAACGAAAGAAAAAAATAATAAAATTCTTCCCTGAGAATAGTCGCCTGCACAGCTGCAGCTTTCTGCGCCGAACGTCGCTGTGAGTGACAACTGAAAGCCACTTCTGCTCTCAGGAAAGCCCCGGAGCCACTCATTCATGTACGGAACATAAATACAACAGTGAGCAGAACTCATCACCAGACGAGTCGGCTGCAGCACCACAGTGTGTGTGTGTGTGTGTGTGTGTGTGAGGGCCAGGCCTCTCTCCTACCTGTTCACCTCCTGAGCAGCTCAGAGTGTGTTCTGTGTGTGTGTGTGTGTGTGTGTGTGTGTGTGTGTGTGTGTGTGTGTGTGTGTGTGTGTGTGTGTGTGTGTGTGTACGCTCTGCATGTTGTGCAATAAACCAGCCTCACTTTGGACTTCTGGGAAAACACGGTGAGGGGAGGGAAAAAAAAACCAGAGTTGGTTTCTCTGCAGCTGCCCCCCCCCCCCCATGCATTCACTGAGGAGCTGCAGGGCTGCAGCCAGGGCCAGTCCTGTGGGGGGGTTGCAGACTAAATCCTGCCACCCCGTCTGTAGCTGAGTCAATATCACTCAGTACATTTTGTTCATCGCTGAAAGTCAACAGATTCTTCACCCTTTGAACTTCAAAATGGTTTCCACAGCTGGAGCGGGAAAGTTTACATCTAACGGAGACGATTTCAAGGTATCTATGAATTTTTTAAACCCCTAAGACGCTGGAGTTACCTTTTTTTTCTCGTTTTTATTTTTGTAGGTTTGTCCAGATAATAAATTTTGCTCCACAATAAAGTGTCTCCAAATTATTGCGTTAAACAATAATATTGCTTAGAGACCATTTTAAACCATCATACAGATAATAAAATGATGAAAGTCAGCGACACGCCGCTTCCTAAATTTACAGTTTACAAAATTTACATAAAGTTACGACAATGGAGTTGCTGATCGTAACTGACCTCCTCTATCCAAACCAGCACGATTTATTCTGCACACCGCTTCAAAAGTTTACGGAAGTTTAGAACATTAACGTCGTGCAATACAAAAAATTAAACTCTTGGCGAATCCAAGGTTCAGCTGAAAGAGGCTCCTTCAGCTGAAGGCCTGTTCACCAGGCTCTGCTACAGAGGTTAGAAACCACCTGGAAAATACGCCGAGAGTAGAAAAGAATGAGACACGACAAAAAACAAGCAGGAAAATGAAAAACATTGAATCACCTTGTGATTAATTGATTTATCGCTCATGGCGCCGGGCCTAGCCGTGTGTAAAAATGAACCTTCTGCTGACTTTTGGTTGTTAAACTGATCAGATTTTATCGCTACAAAGACTTAAAAAGCATTTAAATTTAATCTCAGTCGTGCGCGGCGTGTGTCCGTTAATCTTCACATCACGCCTGAATGCACAAACATCTAATGTAAAAGTGAAATGAAACTCCACCCCCCTTAACCTGCAGGAACCCGGTGCCCCACCTGGGCCCTCTGCCTCTGGACGCAGCTCAGGGTGTTGATGCTGCAGACCTGGGGGGGGGGGGTCAAAGTGCATGTGCAAGTGCGTGTGCATGTGTTGGGGTGGGGTGGGGGGGGGGGGGTTGAAGCTGCACATCAGATCCAGTTTCCTGAACGCTTTCTGCGCACACAGCTGTAAAAGGCTCACAACCAGCTTCTATTTTTAGATTTCTGACATTATTTTGTCTCCCAGACGCGGAGAGAAATCTGAAACAAACTTCAACACTGACAGCTGCAGGTTGTCATGCACCCCCTCCCCCTCCCTCCTGCACCGGAGCATGCATACTTGTGGCCCCTGGACGCAGCAGCATTTACATTGAGCAGCGTGCACGGGCCCGTGCATGAAGTTGTGAATCATTTTCTCTTATAAAGAGTTGCAGTGTCCTTGTCCGTCTCGTGACTGGCTGCGCTGCACATCTCCTGCCCGTGCGCACATATTAGCGTCAACACGAGCGAGTTGCACGCAGCATCGTCTTACCAGGAACTGTGCAAAGGGGAAGATCTCAAACAGGAAATGCAACTGACCCTCCTAAAAGCCTCGCAACTTTAACATGCACCGGCCGCGCTCGCGCTGCAGCCGTGCACGTCGCGCCGCGTGCAGCTGTGATTGCATTGCGTGTAGCCGTGCACGGATCGCGTCCTTACCTCCCTTCGGCTGAGACATTTCCCCTCTGCTTTGATGGGGGGGAGGGGAAGCACAAAAGACTTTGCCTTCCTTCTTGCTCCCTCCCTCCATCGAGCTGGAGCTTTCAGGCGGCTCGCGCTGCAACAAAGATGCAAAATACGAGCCCCGGTCTTCATGCACTTGGACCCTTTCTCCGTCCGAGGCGCGCGCGTCCGTGCACGCGGCGGGCTACGAATGCACGGCCGCGCGCGGGCGTCAGGAAACCTGGGGGATTCGTGCAAACGCGCTGCAAAGAAGCCTCCGCAGCGCTTACATGATGGGCCGAGGCTGGCAGCTGAAAGCTCCTAACTTGGATCAGTGTGAGCCCCTGCGAGGCGACGCTCTTCCTGCTTGGAGCGCGGGGGATTGTGGGAAATGCAGTTGTGGAGGTGTGGCGGCGGGAAGCTTCAACTGAAAGGAAACGTTTCATCATCAGTGACAGACTGTGACCGATTAACCGAACAGAGCCCTCAGAGGAGTTTAGACAAGAAAAGAAAAGAAAAAATAGAAATAATTTCCTACAACTCTAATTTCAATTAAGTTGCGACTTTGTGTATAATCTAAAGCACTAAAAGGGGAAGTAATTTCCTGATTAGTGTTTTAGGGCTTTTGCTAATTTTAGAGTTTATTAGTGTATTAGCGCTTGCTAAATTTAAGCACTAACTGAGGTCTATAAATGTTATTGTTAACAGCTGACGGTGAAACCTGTCACATTTTGTTCATATGTGTCACTTATCCTCTAGGTCAGAGGTTCTCAAACTGGGGTCCGTGAGAAGTTGGGGGTCCTCATAAAATTTCACTAAAATGTTCATTTGGTTTTTATTTTTAAAAATGCATGGAAAACAATGAACTAAATAAACAAACATTAAAAACCTAATAAAATATATATTCCCATGGCATTTAGGGGTTGAAATGACAGTAAATTCTCTTTTAAAACATCATGGGGTTTATGAGGGGGTCCCCAGACTCAACTGGTTTAAGGAAAAATATATTGTGGATATACTGTGGAGTGTCAATGATAAGTCTTAAAAGAGCAACATGTGACTCATGTTTTCTGTTGAAGAATGTTCATGGGTTGATTGGGTTATTTTAGTGCTTTAGAATTAGCTTTGGCTAAATTTTTCAGTGCATTAGTGCTTTGGAATTATGCAATCTAAATATTTGAGTTAGTGCTTTAGGGCTAGTGGAACTAACTTTTAGATTAGTGTTGCCCACCACTGAATATAAGTATATAATAGTATAATAAATAAAAGCAGAATATGATGATTTACAAATCATTTTCAACCTATATTCAGTTGAACACATTACAAAGACAAGATATTTATTGTTGTTGTGTTTATTGTTTTTTGCAAATATTCTCTCATTTTGAATTTGATGCTGCAACAGGTTTCAAAAAGATTAAAAAACAGGCAAGAAAAAACTGGGCAAGTTGAGGAAAACATCTGTTCAAATGTATATAATATTATTACTATTATTAATTGGAAACAGGCAAGCGTCATGATTGGGTTTAAAGGGAGCATCCCCGAAAGGCTCAGTCGATCACAAGCAAGGATGAGGCGAGGTTCGAGGCTTTGTGAACAACTGCATGAGCAATTTGTCCAACAGTGTAAGAACTTTTCTCAATACATTTACAAATAATTTAGCGATTTCACCATTTACAGTCCATAAAATCCTCAACAGATTCAGAGAATCTGAACAAATCTCTGCAGGTAAGCAGCAAGGCTGAGAACCAACACTGAATGACCTTTGACCCCTCTGGCAGCACTTCATTAAAAACCCACATTATTCTGTAACAGATATTAGCTCAGGAATATTTCAGAAAACCATCGTCAGTGAACACAGTTCATCTCAGCTACAAGTTAAAGCTCTATCATGCAAAGAAAAGCCAGATACTAACAACACTCAGAAACCCCGCCGGCTTCTCTGGACCTGAGCACAACTGAGATGGACTGACTGGACAAGTGTCCTGTGGTCTGATGAGTCCATATTTCTAATTGTTTGTTTGTGGAAATCATACATGGTGACAGTCCACATGTCTCTCATTGAAAATATGTGGAGCATTATGAAGAGACACCGAACTGTTGAGCAACTGAAGCTGTTCATCAAAGAATGAAAAAAGGGATTTTACAACCTGATGCATCAAAATGAATAAATAAAAAGTGCAGTCCTGTTTTAAAGCAGAACATTAAAAATAACTAAAACTGTTGTTTCAGTGGAATTTATTAATGTTTTAAAAGATGATTTTTTTATCTGATCCACTCAGAAACTTTCACTTTCCTGTTTGACTCAGACTAAAATATCTTCATAAAAACTTTTTTTAGAGTTCTGTGTCAACAAATTTCATTACTAGTAAAGACACCAACTTAAATAAACAGGAAAAGATTTTCTTCTAGTTGTTTTAGTCTCTTTTTTGTTTTCATTATTAGTCGGATGTACTATTTACAGTAAAATTTTACTTTCTATGTAAATTTGCTTTTAATGATGAATATTCTGAGGTTCCTCGTGAGCAAAGTTTTCAGGTTGAACCAGGGGGGTCACGCTCATTTTCACTGAGGGCCACATGAGTGTTATGCTGGTCCTCAAAGGGCCAGTTGTAATTCATTTTGACCTTTCATGTTTAACTTCAACTAAACAGTGTTTTAACACACGTGATGAGTTGTAGCTGCCATGTTGAATTCTGAACTTTCCCACTTTCCTACGGGAAATTCCCATGGATAATCGACATATTATGGGAGATTTAGTTTGATGCTGGCCTTATAGCAGCTAATTTTGAGACATTACTGCTATCCAACTAAATTGCTCAGTTACTTATAAATTTGTTAAATAAATAAATTTGCGTATTTTGTTGTATTTAATCATAAAGTTTACCATTGATATAAGAAACAATTTTCTTATTAGGTAAAATAAAAATATATATTATTTTTGGAGAGGGGGGTCCCCCCTTGGCAGGCCAGATGGGAGTCACCCTCAGGCAGTGGCGGCTCCAAAAAAATATATGAGTGGGGGGGGGGGGGGGGGGGG
>JAUBOC010000056.1:19924184-19947348 GCA_032275365.1 Anablepsoides cearensis
AACGCAACATATTAACAGCTTTTAATGATTCAACAAATGTCCCACCATGTTACACCCATGGAAAGTGGGGGGGCATAAGGAGGGGCATGGCCATTTTCAGGAGGGTTTTACAAAATGATTGTAAAACATGAAGTCACACAAAACTAAACGTCTTTATTATCAGGAATCACTGATGAAACAAGGTAATAAAATAAACCAGATAATTAAACTACACACTGAGACACCTACAGACTTTAACTCAGGCTTAAATCATTAAATAAAGACATCCAATTATAAGAAACTGTAAAAAGAAAAGTAAATGAGATGAACACTTTTCACCCAGTTTGCAGTGATTTACTGATTCATTGACCAAAAATTGTGTTAAAATCTTTCTGAAACTAATTTCTTTATGATCTTAATTTACTGCTGAAACATAATTAAAGAACTTTTCTTCAACATGTAAAAACGTAAGGTAATTTTTGTGTAAAAACTCAAATTAAAATCCTATTTTTGATCATTAAATGATTAAATCAGAGCTTACAGGTCTTCATGTAAATGGATTCATTAGCACCAACTGTAAAGAAGAAAAACCTGCTGATGATGTTTTCTTACTGTCAAAACTACGTTTTTACAATTATGGTTAATTTATCATTTCAAAAAACTGTGATTTTTTTTTTAGTGTTAGAATTTTTAGAAAACTATATTGTAGTGGTGTCCAAAGGCAGGACTAAAAGGCCGGTGTCCTGCATGTTTTTGGAGCTGCCCTGGTTTAACACCTAAGCAGTGCTTAATTAGTAGCCTCCTCAGTGCAATCACGGCCTGCAGAGGCACTGCTTAGGTTCAGCTGTGTTGAAACAGAGCAGCTTCAAAAACATGCAGGACACCGGCTCAGGAGGACTCACTTTGGACACCACTGCTTTATTATAACTGGAACTACTTTTATCAGCGGATTTATCCTCATTAGCTAATTTGTGTTGACAGTAAGAAAGTTCCGATCAGAACCAGACTTTGAGAGAAAAGTTTCTTTTTCAGCACTTTTACACGTCGGGACAGGAGGTCCAAACGTCAGAGCGAAGGGTGAACGGGTCAGTTCTTTGTGGTAATCAGGGTTTGGTAGAGCGGTTTGACCACCACGTGCAGAAAGAGCGATCCGTCCACCAGGTACTCGGACGTGCGGCGGTGCAGGTTGGCCTCGGACAGGAAGTCGCCGTTTTCCTCGGTGCTCTGGTGGAAGTTGTAGACGTGCTTGACGAGCAGCCGGCCCTGCTGCTGGGCCATCACCAGCACCGTCTTCTGGAAGTTCACGCCGGCGAAGTCGGCGCTGGAGGTGGCCGGGGTGATGATGATCCGGGGGCGCCCGCCTTCGACACGCGTGGGCTGCATGGCGCCCGTCTCCGTGTACATGGGCCTCATGCTGAGGGGCAACCAGCGCGGCGAGAACAGGGCGTTCCACGTCACCCTCCTGCTGGCGTCGTGGCCGCTCGGACCCAGCTGGGTCTGGAAGCTGGTGCTGCGGTCGTCCCGGGTCGGGTTGTTGATGATCCACTGCGACCCCCACGCCGAGGACAGGTAGTTCCTGGGCACGAAGAGGCTGCAGTTCACGTCAAAGTATTTGGCCATCTGCAGCGGCGAGGCGGAGTGGAACTGGTAGGACATGTAGAGCAGGTCGCGCACCGACTCCTGGTACCGGGCCAGGACTGAGGACTGGGTCTGCAGGCGGAACAGCTCCCGGGGGGGCATCATGGCGTAACGCACGGCCCTCAGAGCGTTCTCCGCCGTCAGACCGTCCGGCTGGTTGTGGATGATCCAGGCCTCCAGCGCCGTGAAGAGCTCCACCTCGCTGTGCAGGACCAGGTCGGAGCGCTGCAGCAGCATCATGAGCAGCTGGCTGCTGATGCCAGCCCACTCCCCGCTCTGCAGAACCGACGTCAGGTTCCAGGCCAGGAACTGCAGACAGCTGTCCCTCAGGGTGACGTCCCCCGCCTGCAGGGCGTACTCGTACCAGCCTGCCACCTGACCCGACGGAGAATCCCGGGCCAGGTTCTGGGTCATGTAGAGGGTGACGCCCTGCTGAAGACTCGGGACCTGGTACTTTGTGGCCAGTTTGTGCAGAGGTGTGGCCTGGTCCAGACCGAGAGAAATCTCTCCACAGTACAGATACCTGCAGAGACAAACCACAGACATTGTTTATGTTCAGTGCAGACCCGCATTACTGAATTACACAGCAGTGTATCTGGAAACAGCTGAAGTAAACTGCATTGTTATTGTCCAGTATAATGTTTGATCTAATTCTTATATGTTTCATTTTATGGTTGGAAATGAGTAGCATTAGGTATTAACTTGACTCTTCTAAAATATTACCTTGATTCCTGAAACTTGTGTTGAGCTCACCACTGTGTGCTGCAGGTAAGATACTGACCACACATAATGACCTCTTCTTTACAAAGAACAGAACTATGCCTTGAAAGAGGACATGTGCAAAATTAAATACATTTTGTTGTGTACCTGGAGTCTCTATGAGGCAGATATACGTTTAATTTGGTTTCTCTTGGTGCTGTGTAGATATCTTTATAATCTGTTTGGCTCACATTTTTCAACCCATTCAGTTTTCTCTGTTTTCCAGGTCAGACTCAGGTTCCAACATCTAAGGCTGCATGGATGGACAAGTCTTGCATTGTTGACATCTATATGGGGTGGGTGGGGGGCTAATCATGTCATTTTCAGACACAAAGTTCATTCCTATACCACGATCAAGTAACTATGTTACCTTTAATTGTTTTGAAAATGCTGTTTATATCAAAAATAAATTTGTCTTTGCATCTAAATGCTGTGAAATAGGCCTCTGCCTCTTTAACCTCCTGACTACCAAAAGGAGTTGATTCAGTAGTAAGAGATATTCAGGTTTACAAATGTCCTCAGAGGACAAATTTGAACTACTGGTAGTCAGGAGGTTACGAACCTCCTACCGTTCCTGACATGCCCACTTCAGCACGTATTCACAACAATACTTCAGGGGAAGGGTGCTGTGTGGCGTGGGGGCTTAGCTGCAGACTGAGCTCCAGGGGAGGAGCTTTGGGTAAATAGGCGGAGCTTTGTACCAGCAGGTATTCAGGCAGCTCCACGTGGCCACAGGAGATTCAAGGATTTGATGTGTGTTTGATGAGGAGACAATGAGTTTTCTGAGTGTAGAGCTCAAAAGAGTGGATTTTGTGTAATACCTCCTTTTCATTAATTTGTAAATAAAACCTTTCCATCCATCTATTTCTATACAGTCATAAACCCCTCCATCAAACTAGAATGGACCAGTCTGGAAGCTGGAGGGGGGCGGGGGGCCTCGTTTGGATTTAAAGAGACAGCCTGTAAACAAGTTGCTCTGAGACACAGCTCAGAAAAGGGGTGAAAGAGGGGCTTTCCACTTTATATGAACCCCAACTGAAGGAATTAAATGTAAAAAAAAATATTTAAAGCATCATTTTAAAGCTTTATAAATACAGATATTTTTTTAAATTCTCAGATCTTTAAACACGACTAACTTGAGACAAATAACTGAAACAACAAATTGGAGAAAAACTCATCACTGAGTGAAAAGATGTGTAAATGTGTATTATTTGCAGATGATACAACATTTTTTTGGTTGGGTAAAGATATGTTATGTATGTTACTGTTGGAAACGATGCAGACAGAATTTGTTAAAATACTAACTTGGTTTAAACTAAACAAAATATCATTAAATTAGGATAAAACTAACTATATGATATTCAGTAATAGAAAGAACTATCAATGCTGCATTTAGAGTCAATGGGGATTTGAGTCAGTGAGGTGGTTTTTGGGTGTTATTATTGATGAAAAGCTGACATGGAAATCTCACAAATTATTGAAGAACAAAAATAGCTAAATCAATTGCAGTGCTGTATAAAGTAAGAGAGTTATTTAATGATAAAGCTCTGTTTAAGTTACATAATGTAATAATTGTTCCACACTTTATTTACTGTATTAAAGTCTGAGGTAAAGCATGTAAAACAATTACAAATCCCATCTTTATTTTGCAGAAAAGAACCATAAGAATTATCACCTGAAAACATTAGTCACCCATCAAATATATTATTTTATCAGTTGAAATTATTGAAATTTTTTGAATTGGCTGATTATAATATTTTGCAGATTATGTAAAAGGCTCATAAAAATGTATTACCTTTAAATCTTCAATTACATTTTAGTAAGTAAATACAATCTTAAGGGAGATATGTTTGTAAAACCTAAAATTCGAACAAATTTGAAGGACCAATGTACTTCAGGTATAAAACTGTGAAATAATCTGGAAAGTGATTATAAAAATGCTGGCTCAATAAATTTGTTTAAGGGAATGATAAAAGTTAGAATATTGAAGATATATAAATTTGTATAATGTACGTTCATAAGAACTGTTGTTCAAGAAGGTGTTGAAGTTTTTTTTTGTTATGTTTTGTTATTTGAAGATTATTGTTGTTTGACTTTATTTTTGATTTATTTATTTATTTATTTTTTGAAAAAGGGGCAGATGTTAATGAGAATTTTTTCTTCTTTTTCTGCTACCTTTCATTTTATTTGTAATTTGTGTTATTTGTTGCATTTGTTTTGTTATTAAATGAAAATGAATAAATTTAAATGAATTAAAAAAGACTTGATTAGTTACTGATAAGATGATTTGTTTCAGTTAAGTTAAAACACATGTTTGAGTTTTGGCTGCAGCAGCTCCAGCTGTTTGCAGCTCCAGCTGTTTGCAGCTGTCCGTTGATCCTCCCTGCCTCAGGTTCACAGCTCCCCCCTGTAGGGGGCGCTCTGATGCTCCTCACCTGATGAACCTGTCGAACACGGCGGCGCAGTCGGAGCTCTCCCTCAGCACCACCGTGCTGCTGTTCCTGCCCTGCAGCAGCTCCTGGAACACGGGGCTCTGCAGGGACAGCACCAGGGCGTGGGCCTGGATCACCTTCACCTCGTCGGCGTTGGGGGTCTCCACGCGCAGCGACACGTCGCTCCCGTTCCCCTGGGCCAGCAGGGCCTCCAGGCGCTGCACCAGGGTCAGGGGGTGGCTGATGGTGTCACCCCCGCTGCTGCCCCCGTCCGGGGAGACGTCGACCTTCAACAGGCCTGCTTCAGATGGGAAACAAAGGGAGGAAGTGGTGAAGTTGGAGCGTGTCACCTTCAGAAACAGCTCAGTAAATAAAAAGCATTCATCAGGACAGAGACTGGGACAGTATGAGGAGAATCCATGGCATCGATCAGCCCAGCTGTGCTCTGGATAATGAGGGGTTGTGGGTCATGTTTAATTAAACCTCTGTCTCTCCCCCCCCCCCCTCAGCTGGACTCTGCAGGGATGTGAGCCCTGATTCATGTCAGTCGAGCTCGGTTCCTCTTTCTGACTCTCAATAAAAGTTGGACGCTTCCTTCCTCTTTCAACAGACATGAAGTGAAGCAGCGGCGGTGACGTTCAGTGATTCACCTCACACGCCGAGCGCAGGGTCAAAAATAAAGCCCACAAGTCACAGGAAGCAGAGGGAATTTCAGGAAATCTGTTCCGAACAAGTAAAAATAGATTTGAGATTGAAGAAAAGTTGCAGAAGAACTGATTCTTATTCACCCCAAAAGCTGCCTTCAGCCTCTGCTGTTTGCTGTTTTAATATCACGTATCCCTCAGACTGACATAATTAAATGTACATATGAGGGTATAATTTGAGTAAAAGGTAGTTTTTGTCTCACCTGCAGCAGAAAGCCCCATCAGAAACAGAATCCCAGCGTGGATCTGAGCTGCTTTCACCATCTTTGCTCCGGTCCGTCCTGTCAGGGTCTGGATCTCTGTGGAGGATGAGGAGTTCTGTGTGGACCCCCTCAGAGGCCGATCATCCGTATTGATTAGTGGGTGGGAACGGTCCAGGCTCCCCTGTCCTTGCTGGGTTTCAGGACGCCATCGACCCGTTGGTCAGATGAGGAGGATGTGGAACCAGTTCTGAAGGTTCTGGACTCAGTTTGAGGTGTTTTTTTTATAGTTCAGGCTCTGAGACCTGACTGTGTTTTCACTCAAAGCCAAATGAAACCAATCTTTATTTGTGTTTACAGACTCCACATGTAGTTCTGTGTGTCACTGTGCTCACCCACTTCTCGAGTGACACTTTGTCAAATGTAATTTATCCACAGCTTCAGGCAGCTTCATTAAATCAATACTGTTACTGTGTTCATTTGATTTGATTCAACTCAACATCTCTGAACAGAAACTAACCTGAGCTGAATCAGACAGCAGCTAAACATAAATATATAATGATTGTTTCTGCAGTGATGATGATTAAATTAATATTTGAGTTCTTCTAATCAGCAGGTTTACTTCTTCTTCACTGCTGACTGGTTTGTTTCTACGTTGTTTCTGTCAGAAGTTGATGAAGTTCATCTGAATTGGTTGGTTTTCTGACACACACTTGACTTTTAACATGTCTGTGAAATGAGGAAATTGAATCACAATGAAAACAATCTTTCTGCTCATGACTAAATGTGTTTGTCTTCATTTAAACTGACTGAGATGAAGCTGCAGTTACAGGTTGTCTCCACTAGAGGGCAGACTGACTGTTTGAACTGAAACCTTTCATTTGAGATGAATTCAACAGGCAGTTAGCAGAGTTGGGTAGTAAATAGTTACATTTACTAAGTTACATATACTTGAGTAACTTTTTGGACATACTTTTACTATGCTGTACTTTTTACTTTTACTTTAGTAATTTTATTATGAAGTGTCGCTGCTCTTACTTGAGTTACATTTTTGGATACCAGCCACTCAGCTGTAGTTCAGTCAAAGCCCTGAGTAAAACACAGAAACTTCAGAGGCCAAATATTTTTCTCACCAGTCCAAATTTGGCCCCAGGGCCTGTATTTGCATACCTCTGTTTATTAATGATGTTTTTCCGTCTAATCTTCCACAGCGGAGTTAAAATCTCAGTAATGATGTTATGTTTCACAGCAGAAAGTCCAGCTCAGGTCTGAAGCAGACTCTCTGCCAGACGGAGTGGCTGCTCTGGAATGAACAGAGAGGTTTTTATCTGCAGTCGTATCGAACGAGTCAGAGTGGAGATCATTCACCTCATTTTCCTCAGGTTTCAGATCCTTGAAGGCTCCTCTGAGCGACACTTTGGAGAACCGAGCTTCTGGCAGGAATCCAGCCCGAGGTGACCTGTGAGACGATCCCAGCCTCAGCATCGTTTCAGCGCTCAGGCGCCGCCTTTAGCTCCTCAGACAGATTCACTGAAGGAGATGAAGACAGAAAAAGACAAGAACTATGAACGTCCAGCTCAGAAAAACTGGGATATATAAATTATGGATTTAATATCTAGAGGAAACAATGGGACTAAAAGTGTAAAATAAAATATGTCATTAACAAACTCACTTTCTGTTTGTAAAACCCCAATTAAAACTTATTTAGCTCACTGTTCTTACATTTTCCTCATTTTATTTCAATATTCAAATTAAATGTTAAATGTGTGAAAATATTAAATCATAAATCTAAATGTAAATATTAAATCTTAACTGTTGAAATGTATATTTTAGTGTCTCAGAATACAACACAACCTTTGCTGTTGGCGCTTGGCTCTTATTATGATGTCATCATCCTGAGACAAAAGCAAATGCTAACGTGGCTAACAATGCTAATGCCGCTAACTCCGCTTCAAACTGAGATTCCATGTTGTTTTCAATGAACACATTTTGAATTTAGACTTTAAAGACCATCTTCAGCAACATTAGCAAAGTTAGCAGTGTTAGCGGCCGGTTGCTTTTGTCACATGATGACGTCACAACAAGAGCTGAGCACCAACAGCAAAGGCTGCATTCCATTCTGAAAATGCTTAAATGTTAACATTAAAGAATTAACTTTTACATATAGATTTAGGATTTAATATTTACACATATTAAACATCTACATTTAACATTTAGTAAAAAATAGTTGAATGTAAGAACAGTGAGCTAAATAAAGTGGAAAATTTATAGGATTGTAAACTCAAAGTGAGCTAAATAATGAAAATGTGTTGGCGACATTTTTAAACTGCAGGAATTCTGCAGAGTTTTCAGCTCTTTGGGAAAATCCTTGCTGGAGCCTAAATCCTGACATGTGTCAAACTGTAATCTGTTTTTATAATCTACAGAAATAAGAATAAACTAAGTCTGTTTTTATACAGATTCATCTACAGATATAAGAACAAACTGAGTCTCTGTCACAACATTAGTCCATCCCCTTGAGTTTAGGAGTCTTTTCATGTCAAAATGATCCAGAAATAAACAAAAACAAAACCAAAGAGCTCAAAGAGAAGCTGTTTTTGTGATTACATCATAGAAAAGTTTAATGAAAAAGTCCAACATTATCACTTTTTATTAGATTTCCTGTAAATGTGTGCAGTTTTTATGGAGCCGTCAGTGGAAGTTATCAGTCTGTTTTTAAAGATTTATCGTCGTTTTGGAGCCTGAAACACAAAAAAACATGTTTTTCTGTTTATCTTTTTGTTCTGAGAAGATTGAAAGTCCTGAACGTGATTCCAGAGGATCGGTTTACAGTTTGTGATGCTGAAGGTTAGCATGCATGGTCTAATGGTGACGTGCACTCTGCATCTCTGCAGATCTAATTTCACTTGTGTTTTTAGGTTTTATCCTCACATTAATCATTCAGTTTTTATGTGTTTCAAAGCTGTCAGAGAAAAAAATAGTTATTTTATTACAGGCACCAAAAGATCAGCCTGCATGAAGAAGGTGGATGATTATGATTCTTGTTTTTTTTATTATAAATACAAACATTGAGATGTTGAAGCTCCAGAATTTCCAAAGTCCTTGTTAAAAGATGGATTATGGTCCAAATGAAACATTAGTTTTCTGTTAATGAGGTTCCATTTTTTTATTTGCAGAGGCTTGCTTCAGACAAAAAGTGATTTATTATCAAACTACCATCAGCAGGCAGCTGAGCTGTGCTGGAGTTGAACAGCGACTCGGTGGTTTTCTGTTGAAAAGCAGGACCTCAGAGTGAAGCTCAGGAATCAAACTGCAGTTAAAGTGTTGGAAAAAAGAAGGTTTGGGATTAGTGATGGGAAAAATAAGGCTGGTGGCCGCAGACGTAATCAGCGGGATTACAGAGTCTGTGAAAAGATGCAGATCGGGTCTTCAGAAAACACCTGACTCCACCTCTGTAATCAGGCAGACCCAAGTCTACACAAGTCTTTAAAAACATGTTTAATCTTTTTAGAAAATACTCTCAAGACAGAAAAATATGCTAAATCCATAACTGGAATAAAAATGTTTCCAATCTATTCATAATCTCCTGTAATCTGCAGAATAAATCTGTGAACCTGCTGACAGGTGGTTTTACTTCTTAGTTTTGCATCATTAATCTGACCAACAACCCTGGACTTCATCTGAGTCTGAAACTAAAATTATAAATAAAGCCTGAAGTTCTCTGCAGAACCATCAGTGCAACAATAAAATTACAGCTCATTTAAAACTGTTTGTGCACCATGAGCTGTGAGGGGTGGGATGTTCTGTCTGGGCCTGGCTGCAGGGGTCAGGTCAGGGGGCGGAGCTCAGGACGGTGTTGGCTCAGAAAGCTTGGTTAACACACTTTAGATAAATTAGCTCTGCTGGTTTTGCAGCTCTGTTTGTTTTGGAGCTCAGTTTGCAGACGTGAGACGTGCCTCCTGACAGGATTTAGTCCAATTAAAGAGACGTTTGTCTCGTTCAAAACAACAAGTCGTGGCTCAGATCCTCTGATAGGACTGATTTCCCTTCTTGTAATCGCGTTAGTCTGAAAAGCTGTTGGGAATACAGAAGAGAAATTAGAACTCTGCTGCTGCTGGTCGTCACTACGACAGAAATACAGTTTGTTTCTCTAACTTGGACTTTAGTTTAGTGATTAATAGACTTTATCTGCAAAGTAGACTTTCTGTATTATAAGTGATCTATAACAGGGATGGGCAACTGGTGGCCCGCAAACTACATCTGGCCCACAGGTGACTTCTGTCAGGCCAATGAGGATCTTTATTTATTTATTTTTCTTTACTTTAAAAAAGCCCTCAGCTTTAAAAGGGCTTTTTAAGTAAAACTAAACAATTAAATGAAATTTAAATAAAATTGGGGGGGGGGGGGGCAGGTTGACAATCTGTTCACAGAAGTTCAAGGCAAACCTGTGTTTATTCTGCTTAGAGATGCTGTCTGCCATGAAGGATTTTAATATAAGTCACCATTATGTTGCACAAAGCTAAATATAGGAAGTTTACTGAAGTACATAAACAACAGAGACGTTTTACCAGAACCAGAACCAGAACCACGCAGGAGTCTAACCTCAACGGGTCTTGGGTCGTTGCATTTCAGCTGTGTAAGTGTTTATTTTTTTTGTTTGCATCAAACATTTTTGTATTCATATTTATTAAAGAGTACAACTGTTATATCTGTTTATGTAAAGTTACTGTACTGGATGTTGGTTTAATAAACATATATACAGACAAACATTTTCAAAAGGACAGTTTTATTACATTTGGGTTGAGATTTGCTCATCTGTGATTCTTCATATCCAGATTATTATTCTCTGAATTTGATCAGTTCATATTCTCCCACAGTTTAAACCTGGTTTAAAGCTCATTCGATGACAAATACAATTAGTTTAGTTATTTTTAGGGAGGAAAACTCATCAAAAATAGAAAAAGTTTTAAATAAAACTCTTGGTTGATCTTTCAGGGCTCAGAGTTCAGACTTTCAGCTGTTTATCCTTTGAAATTTGGACACAGATTTTGTTCCAGCAGTTTATTTGTTTTGTCATTTTTCCAGGGTGAACTGCTGAAAAATGACCTCTTTATATCCCGTCAGCCTCTGATTTTCCTTCATTTTTCTTCTCCTCTGCAACCCTTCATCGGAACACGTTTCCTCCCTCTTCACACGTCAGTCTCCTCCCCTTCGTTCTCCCCTCTCTGCTTCGGGTCTCTCTTCTCAGCCGGCTCAGTCGTCGCAGTGATGTGCTGTCAGTCTGGACCCCTCTTCTCTTCATCCTCCTCCTCCTCCTCCTTGTCTCTTCCCAGCAGGGACTCTGCAGGAGCCCCTGGGGAGGAAGCCCAGTGAAGGAGCGGTCCAGGAGGGCAGAGGAAGTGAAAACTGGATGTGGAGGTGAGATTCTGATCAGTTCTTCTCACTAAACTTTAAAAGTTACTGTCAGAGCAGCACGTCTGCTTTGTCTGTTAACTGTTTGATGAATGACTTTATTTAGTTTTCTTCTTATTTAACCTCAAAGCCTTTAAAGAAACAAACATTTGACATCATTTCAGCCTCCTGGCAGGTCTGAAGTCAGAACTCAGCTCAGGGTTTTTGGCTTCAAGCCGCTCAGAATCTGCACACAAATTTCTTTCCACTGTCGTCTTTCAGCTCAGGATTTCACCGGATTTGTTTGATGCTTCTTTTTTTCTTCTGTGCAGCATCCAATCAGCAGCATCATGTGAAACAGTTAACTTTGAGCTGCTGGCAGCATCTTTTATCTCCCTGCTCTGTTGTTTCAGGTGCAGCCATCTCTTGATGAATAATTAAATGCAGAACCGTCAGAATTCAGTTCAGCTTCCCCCCAGCAGAGCTACATCCCACTCCTGAAAAAATGAGTTTTTAAAAGGTTTAAATCAGAACCAGTCCTCTGGTCTGATCTGACTCTTCTGCCCTGACGCTGAAAACTAAAGAGTCGATGTTTCAATCTGCCTGAGAGGAGAGGAGAATTTAATTAAACACCTCTGGAGTCACAGAGGTTCAGCTCCTCTCCCAGAGTCTGCAGGACTCCGGGGAGAGAAGGAAACTCTCCAAGCTTCAGGAGGTTCTGTTGTCTGCTGGGTTTTCATGGATCAGCTGGAGTGTTTACAGATCTTTAGTCTCACGTTCAGCTGGCAGGCCGTCAACCTTCTCATTCATGATGATCATCTTTCTCTCTGCTGGTCCTGTGACGAAACGGATCAGGTGTCTGCAGGTCTGCAGATCTGCAGGCTGGTCGATGTTTTCAGCTCAGATAACAACTAAACTAAAAAAAAAATTAAAATGAGGAACTAATTTAACATTTCGTCTGAGTTGTTCATCATTTGAAAAGCTGCAGCTGACAGAGCTGGAGGTCAAACCGTCTCCTGCGCCTTATATAAGAGCTGTTTTCTGTCAATACTGAAGGATATTTGATCTCAAGAAGTTAAATAAAGAAAAGAGAAACACGAGAAGCTCCGCACTGAAAAACAAAATGTTTAAAGAAGAAGTGAAATAACTCAAAGGTCACATTTCAGAGATGCAGGATTACACTTCTGAGCAGTGGCAGATCTAGGATTTATCTGAGTTAGGGGCCATCAAGGGGCCACAATATTCATAGAGATGCCAAGTATTTGTTCAACATCCTTACACACAAGTCTTCAGTTTTAGTAAAGTGCAGGGTTTCCTCTACATGTAACTGAACTGGTGTCCTGTCACACACTCACCCAACCCCCCCTGCAGCCCACCACCAACGTTTAAAAAAATCCTAGAGGAAATCCTGAGGTGTATTTAACCAGCATTACACATAATGTAATTTATAAAAGCTTACAGTTTTACATGCATTTTTACTGTACATAGATAAAATACACTTAAACACACAGCATGTGAGAAAATCCAGACAAGATTTTTCAGTTGATAGACTTTTTCTGCAGGATTATTTAAATCTTCTGAAGAAAAGAAAAAAACATCTTGATTCATGCTGGACTTTCCTATTTGACTCATTAGTGCCTCTAGTGTTTGGACATGGAACTGCGTCCACCATCATCAGTGTTGAGCAAAGGACAGATGATTGACAGGACTAGAGCTCATCAAGGGGTCAATCAGACCTCAGCTGGGGCAAATGCCCCTTAGACCACCCCTGCTTCTGAGCTGGATTAAAGTCAGTTAAATTCATTATCTGAAGCTTGAAGGCAGGTGATGTGTAATCATTTGTTTGTTAGCAAAATATCTCATGACCCCCTGGATTCGCTGTAGCTACTGTTTAACCTGTGCAGCTCTGCTGCTTTATGAGCTTTCTGGTTTTATGATGACATTCCAGCCTTGAGTCATAAAACGTCTCTCATCCAGTGAAAACACAGCTTTTACAAAGTCAGTAATGAAAAATGACAAACTGCGTGTGGTGGCGACTGCTCTGCTGACACCAGGATGCATCACGTGGATCTGAGACGATTGTTTTGTTCGTCTACAAACAGTTAGTCACCGAAACCCTGAGAGATAAGACCGGCCAAATATAGATCCACGATTGAGTGAAGGAAATTAGGAGGGAAGGCAGATGGAGGAAAACAGGATGAATGACACCCAGGTGAAAAGGTTAAACTGGGAGGCGGCAGTTTAATGAGCAATCGGAGGTTGATGGGGTCAACAATGTCGGCCCATCTGTTGTTGTGAAGCTGCAGCTTAATCGACTGAAGACGAACTCAGCAGATAAACTCACCTGTTTTATTTCTGAAACTGTTTCTGCAACATAAATCAGGGCATCGTCTGCAAATATGATCTGACTTTACACTAGAGAATTTCCCCTTTTTGTGAAAATGCAGTGTGAAAGCTTATTGTTGAAAGATTTATGCTGAACGTTGCTGAAGTCAAGTCAAGTAAAATGGATAAAATTAGCAAAAGGTATAGCTAAAAAATAGCAGAAACAACACTAAAAAAACAGATAAAAAATTATATCAACTGTTTCCACTCAACTGAATTGAGTAAAGATAACACATTTACACTGACTCTAAGTAAAAGTAAAGTAAACATAAAGTTACTTTTACTGAATTCAGTTAAAAGGAAACAGTTGACAAATCAGTTTTTAAGATAAATCTATTATGTTTTTGAGTGAAGTTGAATCACCAGACATAGAGTGAAAGGAGATAAATAAATGTTAATGTAGCAGAAAAAGAAAAAGAAAAGGAGTGCAAAAAAGTTGCAATTTGTTGTAAAAAAGCTAAAACTGTTGAAAATAGTAAAAAAAAATAACTAAAAGGTGAAAAGTAGAAACTGGCACAAAGAAGCAGAGAGAGCATGTTTACTGGATGAAACATGATGCTGAAATTAACACAAAGCGATAAGAAAAACATAAAGTAGTAACCAAAGCAGAACCAGAACAAAAAATGGCAGAAAAAGCTTAATATCTTAAAAAGTATAAATTGCTGAAATACCAAAAGTCATAATATCCTGAAGCAGCTGAGTGTTTTGACATATAAATTGTTGAAATAACACAAATGTTGAAGGGTTACCTGCCGAAAAACGTAGAAAAATGGATCATCTCAGTACAAACAGAACAGATCTGCTATAATCCCTGATGTCATCTCAAGATTTAAAAAAATCTAAAAACTTCAGTTTTAAAACTGCAGAGAAACTAAACTCACATTTAAACTCCCTCCCTCCCTCCTGAGGGTCATTAGGGTCTTTGTTCACCTGGTTGGAGAGGTTTATCAAGTGGAGAATAAAAACTTATGTTCCAGTATTAGAAGAAGTCGTGTTTAACTTCCTTTCATCAGAATCAGAATGAGTTCTGTTTGTTTGTTTCATTTAATGTCTGTAAAGACCCTTGCTCTGGTGGTCCTCCATGGAACCTGTACCAGATCTTGTGAAACGTCTCTGTATCATCATGCAGATTCAGTTTAAAGAGGGCCTGAACCTGCAAAGACTTTCAAAAACATTCATTTTGAGATTTGACAGAATCTCACAGTTTTCTCATTTTTACTGAGATTTACTTTAAAAACTTTTAACCTGAGTTGGTTTTACCTCCTTCTGAAACAAATCTTTCATCTCTGTGGTCATAGAGTTTTCTGTAAATCTATTATTAACTTGTTCTCCAACAACAGCTTCAGTTTAGCTGTGACAGAAAACAGTGAACGCAGCCTCCAGCAGTCGATTTCCTGCAGTTTGTACTGTTTGGTAAGCTGAACCCCGGTTTCTTTTTTCCCCGATTCTGTCCTCTTTATTCTCCCAGGGAAGCACCAAGGTCATGATCGGCCGGTCCAATCTGACCGAGTCCGGCCTCGACGAGCTGGGCCTGAAACCCGAGGAGCTGCAGAAGTCCAAATGTGTCCTGGGCTTCGTTCCTGTCATCTACTACAGCATTCTGCTGTGTGTGGGAGTACCAGGTACACAACCAAGCTACACTTAATGTGAACACTCAGGAGGGACTGGACAAAAAAATCAATAGAGGAGTGAGTTAGAGGAGCATCAGTGGTGTTAATGAGGCGGTGAGATAATAAACTGCAGTCATTTTTTATTCTACAGATTAAATTTAAACGTCTCACTAACAGCTGAATTCATTATTTTTAAATTCTCACTACAACACTTTTAACATCAAATAAAAATCTGACAAACCTGAAGACAGCAGCCTCCTTTATTCCACTTATATTTTTATTCATTTTACAGCTTATTGATTTTCTAATGATCCTGAGAGGATTTACAGCAGATTTTAAAACAAAGAGGGTGTCGTCACCTTTAGGTTTCCCGTTAACTCGTCCTCAGAGAAAAATAAACCTGTAGCCTAAAAAGACCCGAGTCAGCAGCCTGATGGGTCCAAACGTCTCCCTGAAGGAAAAGGTCCTCACAGCATCTCAGTCAGGTTCAGGTTCTGGACTCTGACCGGATCTTGGTTCAGTTCTTTTTGGCCCGTTCTGTTCTAGACCAGCTGCTGTGTTTGGGATCATGGTTCTGTTGGACCCAGTTTGGTCCAAACTTCATCTGTCTGACTGAAGGACTCAGGTTTGACTCTAGAACCATTCAGTGACTGCAGGGGGTCCAATCCATCAGTCCAGTAGGCCTCATAGGCAAACGATAAGGGTGCTGTTCATCCCGTGGGCAGCACATGTGTGGGACGAAAAATATATTTTACAACTTATTACGAGTCTAGTTGATTTAGTCTGTAGAATAATCCCTGGTTCCTCAGGTTTATGGAGGTAACCTGTAACAGATCAAATAAAGTTCAGGTTAAAGTCTGGTTTTCAGTCTTCTACCTTCATAAAATACTGATTTTATGTTGTTTTATCAATCACAAAAATTTAGTGCTCTTCAAATGACTGAAAAATGAGAGTTTTCAGCTACTAGTTTACTTTTACTATATTTTCTGGGCGAGTTTAACCCTGGACCCCCCTAGAACTGCTTCAGTCCACAGCGGCTAGTTAGCATGAACAGGTGTTCCCTCATGATGTCAGCACATGTTGGCAGGTATGAGGAGGACTTCTGGTTTTCTGTTTCAAATCATTGGTTCAGCTGGACAACTGTTTATTTTGGGATGTGAATGTTCGGCACCACCTGAAATCTTGCCTTAAACGCCACATTGTTCAGGGCCGGCCCTGGATCAGCCCTCCACCTGCTGACAGCTGGGCCGAGCTTTTTCTATTGATTTGTTGTCTTTGGTTTTTTCGAAACATGCTGCAGTGCATTCTGGGTACACATCTCTACATTGGTCTGGTTTTGTTCCATAAGCCTTGTAGTCTCTTTAGATCCAAAGTGTCAAACTCTAAAGGCCTCTGCATACTCCCTCTGAAACCTTCCAAAGTCCCTGAGACACCCCACGCCGAGCTCCTGGGGAAACCTCTCCCGCTGCAGCATACGTCACTACAGGGGGGTTCCTCCTGCTGAAGTCCACAATGCAGAAAAAAAGTCAGAGACTCGTCACCCAACGTTATTTACCCATAAATCTGTCGTGGTTAAAGCTCCAGCGGTTGTATCAGTTAGATTCCACTGTGAAAAATGCTTGTTTTATCTTCATCCACGTGTTTTTTGGCAGTTTGACTATGTTTATAAATTGCCTCTTCCTGCTACAGCAGTCGGGTCAAAGTGAGTCGCTTTTCTTTCTTTCTCACTTTTTTTAAAAACAAAATGCAGACACTGCATTTTGTTTTACATGAGAGTCCGGCTCATTTGAGGCCCCATGAGCTCCCCCGGAGCAATTTCAACTAAATTGCTCTGGGGGCCACAGTTACTGCAGATCAACAGCTGAGGGGCCGAACATCCAGCAATTAAAGTCATTATTATACCTTTAAAATAAAAAAATAAAAATAAGTCCTCTGGACGGGTTCGTCTTTAATGAAACATTTCGTCTCTCCTCCGAGAGGCTTATTCAGTCTGAGGAGTTTCAGGTGAACTCAGCCTTTTAAGCACTGCCTCCACATGGTGGACCAAGGTTAGTCACATGTTAAAGAGGGCCATCAGCCAAACAATGTGTCGTTAGTGCCTTGATTAGCTCTATTGTTCATAGGGGGTCATGTGCTCCATCACCTGACTAACGTTGGGGCCCTGATTCACACCTTTTGCTCACATGGTGCTGAGTCATACTTGCAATAACAGCGTTGTAGGAGGAGGACAACTGGACACGAAGGCCTCTGTTTAATGGTGGACAGTTTCTCTTCACAAACAGGGCTTCCTTTACTCCTCTCTCAAAACAACGTTCCTCTCTATCAAGGATGAGAAAATCTTCAACATACGGAACCCTATGTAATAAAAGTAATGATAATAAAAAACAAAAATAACAAATTCATATATGCCTTATATTTACTACAAATAATATTATTTTAACATCTCTGACTTTTCTGAATTTTTTAACCAATTGTATTTTCAATTTCATAGTTTTATTTTCAACTGCTTGTAGTTTTACTTTAACTGTCTTGATTGTGAATAGAAATGGTTTTTACCAGCTTGTACCCAAGATTCTGATGTTTCTGTTGATACCAAACATATTTATGTTTAACTGAAAGAACTTAGACTAATTAAAGTAGAAAAATGGGTGTTTGGGCTTAAGAGATGAACGAACCAACCGCGGGCCGCCAGTGGAATAGCCCTGCATTAGGTTATGTCAGTTCTACATAATACAGAAAACATGATTTTAAAAGAGTTATTTATATTTCTGTAAGAATAACTTGTTAAATAACATTTCTTTCACAACTATCGACAGAAACTGGCCCTTGGTTTGGACCAAGTTTTGAATTTTGGTCTCCTTGTGTTTCTGAGTTTGACACACTGGCTTTAGATGAAACGTTCCTTTGGTTGTGTTGTTCGTGCAACCACTCCAAACAAACCAAACTTTAGTTTGTTTCTAATTGTCCAGCCTTGACCTTTGACCTGCTAACTGAGGCCTGTAGAGTCTGAGTAAGCTTATTTCTCTGAGCATTACACGGTCTGACCTTTGGGGTGAATCTGCAGGGACGTCCACTCCTGGGAAGACTGGCTGATTCATTAAATAATCTTTCTCTCTGCAGGACGATGGACTCCAGAGAGTTCGGCTTTGACCTTTGACCCCTCCTAGATTAAGTCTTTAAGCTGTTTGATGAAGTCCTGATGTGTTTTATTTGACCTGCGGTCATTAAAGCCATGTTTGTGTTTCTTTGCTGTCAGTAAACATCTTGACGGCGGTGGCCTTGTCCCGGCTGGCGTCCCGCACAAAGAAGGCGTTGTACTACTACCTGCTGGCCGTGACGGGCTCAGACATCCTCTCTCAGCTCTTCATCATCTTCGTCGGCTTCCTGCTGGAGACGGCGGTCTTCCACCGCGACGTGCCCGTGCTCCTGCTGCGCGCCGTCAGCGCCGCGGAGTTTGCGGCCAACCACGCCTCCATCTGGTCCACCGTGCCACTCACCGTGGACCGCTACGTGGCGCTGTGCCACCCCCTGCTCCACCGGCAGATCAGCTACCCGGCCCGCGCCAGGAGGATCATCGCGGCGGTGCTGGTGCTGTCGCTGGCGTCGGGCGTGCCCTTCTTCTGGTGGTCCGACATGTGGAGGAACAGCCACCCCCCCACGGCGCTGGACACCGTCCTCATCTGGACACACGTCACCATCATCTACTTCGTGCCCTGCAGCGTCTTCTTGGTCCTGAACTCGTTGATAATCCACACCCTGAGGCAGAGGCGGCAGCCCCGCCAGGAGGAGCGCGGACCGCCACGGAGACTCGGGAAGACCACGGCCATGCTTCTGGCCCTGACCTCGGTCTTCTCCGTTCTGTGGGCCCCCAGAACCGTGGTGGTCATCTACCACCTGTACGTGTCCTCGGTGCACAGAGACTGGCGGGTCCACCTGGCCTACGACCTGTCCAACATGCTCGCCATGCTCAACACCGCCGTCAACTTCTTCCTGTACTGCTTCGTCAGCAGGCCGTTCCGCAGCGTCGTGCGGGACATCGTGCTGCTCCGAGGGGGGCCCCTGGACCCCCGCCGGACCCTCCCAAAACACCAGGCCCCCGCCAACGCCTCCAACTCCTCCCTGTACAGCGGGAACAACAAGCGCTGGCAGCGAGACTCCACCCCCTTGTCACCTCGCAGGACCAGAAAGCCCTCGTGACCCCGTGTCCCTCCCTCCTTCCATTAATCCAAAACACCCGTCGTCCCACGGTCCTTCTGCTCCTCCAACCCGGGGGACGGACTCTGTGTTCCAGGCACGGCTGTGGACGACAGCCAGCGGGCCCCGGGGCGCTCTCATGGGGCCTCAAATGAGCCCGACTCTCATGTTTTCTCTGCCGTTTGTTCGTGTAAATCAACTAAGATGACTGAGTATTTATTTGTTCTGAAAAGAATTTAACTGAATAAAAAAAAGTGTTTTCTTTTCTCCGTACATGAGAGCAGGGTGAACATGTTTTTAAGTCTACGGCTCAAAAAAAAACAGTTTGATAAATTCTGCATCACAGTGAGCAGGAGGGAAACTTATTAGCATGTTGTTAAACGTGATAAAATCCTTCCTGCGTGTTGGAGCAGCAGAGGTCTGCTCTCAGGAACAAACCACAGCTGCTGAGTGTTGATTTTTGGTGAAATGCAGCTCGTTGGAGCTGTAAATGTGAAGACGCTGCTCTTCAAACAGCCCCTCGGCTGCAGCGCCACGCTCTCACGCATGCAGGAACACGGAGGGTCAGAAAGTCCAGATCCACTTTCACCATCACTGAATCAGTGAGGCCTCTTTAAAAAAATAAAACTGTATCAGTTCAACTTGTTTACCTGAACATGCATGATGTAAGAGCTCAAATGTTTTATCCTTCATGCATCACCGGTGCTCTGTTTTATGAGGCGCCAAGAGTAAAATCAAATGTTTTAAAATGTCACTAACACCTTTTCATTATTTAACTCACTGTTCTTACATTTTGCGACTTTTTACTAAATATCACATTGAAATGTTAAATGCTAAGTCTAAATGCACAAGTTAAATATTAAATAATGCAGCTAAATCTCATAACGTTTACATTTAAGTATTTCATAATGGAACGCAGCCTTTGCTGTTGGTGCTGGGCTCAGGCTGTGACGTCATCCTCGTAAAACAAAAGCAACTGCTAACACTGCTAATGTTGCTAACACTGCTAATGTTGCTAATGCTGCTAATGTTGCTAATGCTGCTAATGTTGCTAATGCTGCTACTGTTGCTCAAGATGGTATAAAAAAACTCAAATTCAAAATGTGTTCATTGAAAACAACATGGATGCTACCTGTGGTCTGGCAGATTGAAAAGCAGCTTAGACACCAACCAAAACTGCAAGTTTGATGTCTTGTAGGGAAGCATTAGCAGCATTAGCAGCATTAGCAGTGTTAGCAGCGTTAGCAATGATAGCTGAGCTAGCAACATTAGCAGTGCTAACACCGCATATATTTGCGGTGTTAGCAATGATAGCAGCTTTGGCAACATTAGTCGCATCTCAGGATGATGATGTCATAACAAGAGCCGAGCACCAACAGCAAAGGCTGCATTCCATTCTGAAATACCTAAATGTAAACTTCAAATTTAAACATTTAACTTTTGTATTTACATATAAAGATTTTGAATTAATTATTTACATAAATTATTTAACATTTAAACCTAGCATTTAGCAAGAATTATCAAAATGTAAGAACAGTAAGCTATAACTAGTAAATGTTAGTGAAAAATATTTAAGCAGCTAAATAATGAAAATGTATTAATGACAGTTTGAAATATTCTATTTTACACTTGGTGCCTCACACTGTTTGGATTTTAAATGTCAGTTTTATGTCCTGAAATAAACTCTTATTTTTGAAACATCTCTGCAGTTTAATTTTGTGTTTCTTCGGGCGAAATTTGATCCATAAATCTTCCAGGAATTGAAGCTTTTAGTTTAATTATAATGTTGCATTTGTCTGTTTTTGTTTTAATGAGTTTAATCTAGAGGCTGAAATATTAGAATTAAATGTCATTTCAGATATCTGGGGTAAAGAAACACATCTCCAATGTTTAAAATCGTTTGTTCTGGTTACGGGGCTGAACATTTAACAAATAAAAAGACGTTTAAAGCCAGAACTAAACTGGACTGTGACTTCTGGAGAAACAGAAAACAAATTAAACACATTTGTGCTCAGAATTACACTGAATGATACATTTACACAAAATCTGGGTTGAAATCACTAAGAGTTCACGTACATACTGTCTAAAACAAATCTGAGGTCCAGTCTCAGGAACATTCTGGAAACGAGACTAAAAATATTAGCTGCAGCCCAACGAGAACCTTTGACATGTTAATATATCTCAGTTTGGAGAATAAAATTTGAATTCTGACAATAAAAACATTTTCATTGACATCAGTTGAAACAATATATTAGATTTTATTAACTGCTTTTTACGCTGTTTTAATCTAGTTCTTTTGCAACCTGTTCTGGTCTAAATTTTCCATCAGTCCATCCAGGTGCTCTGACACTGGGTTTCTGGTCCAATTCAGATATGAACCGGTTCTCTGACAGTAACAGAGGAGGGGGTTCAGGAACAGCAGGGGGGACAGAGACCACAGAACAACAGACTGATGTGTCCGAGCTGCTGCTGCTGCTGTCAGGTTCTGTGGGTCAGGTGGGGGTTAGAGAGCAGGTGAACCCCCCTCAGCAACACGTCCTCATGTCCACCACCTGTCCTCTGAGCCTGTTCAAACAGCAGGCGTCACGGAGCGTGAAATGAAACAAGAAAAGCCTTCAGAGTGAAGAGAAACAGGAAGTTCACTCAGTTTATCTCCAACATGCTGGAAATCAGGCTCCAGAAGCAGAATATTTTAATCCCATTAAATCTGATCCAATCCAGATAAGATTTCTAACATCAGCTCTGAAAACAAGACTCAGCTTCAGTTTTTTAATCCAATATTCAGCAAAAAGATTTATTTTTATTCTTCGTAGCTGCAGGAGAAACTCTTCTTAAAACATTTCTACAAAGATTTAGTGGTTCCAAGATAAATAAATGAATAAATGAATAAATAAATAAATAAATAAATAAATAAATAAATAAATAAATAAATAAATAAATAAATAAATAAATAAATAAAGTAGACCAGATGCATATTAAAGAAAAAAAAATCTGACAGAAAACAGAACAAAAAGAGCAGAAAATCACTGTAATAAACCAGGAAACAGAGCATGTTACAGAAAAACAATAAATCAAAATCAAAGACAGAACCAGACTGAAGAAAAGTCTTTCACTTTGTTGTTTTCCTTGTTTTATTTTCTTCTTCTTTATTCTTTAGTTTATTTCCAGAAAAACTACCTAAAATGATTCATATCTGTGGAGTAAAAAAAGTCAATATAAACAAAAGATGTTTGGTTTAGTCTTTAAGAATAACAAATGTTGTAAAAAAAAATTAAAGGTTTATTAAGAATCTAAAGTGGAAGTAAAACACTTTTACACAAATCTGATTACAGAACAGTTATATTTTCTCCTTGTTTTCGAACATCCTGTGAACTATTTTTTTTAAATGAATCTGATTATATATGTCTATTTTAATTTAATTTATCGTTTGGTTTAAATGCTCAAGAAAATGACATAATTTCTTTACATGAATGATTGTATTGTTCATGCAGAACATAAATCATGTGTAACAAACAACAAACAAATTAGAAAACAGAAGATTAGAGAAAAAAATGAATAATAAACTGTCCTCAGGAGAGAAAAAATATAAATGAAATTGTAATAAAAGTAAACAAAAAACACATTATTTTATACATTTACTCAGCAGAACCTGATTTATGCTAAACTTATTACAAACTGTTCTTGATGAGAGTTTCAGATGAATAAATTTAAGGTAAAATCACAGCGCCACCTGCTGGTTAAACACCTGCAGATCTTCACTTCAACACGGAACCAAAGGATCAAAAATTATTTATTTTTTATTTACAAATTTATTCATTTCTTAAAAAAGACAAATGATTCTATGTACAATAAGAAAAAAGAAATACAAATAA
>JAUBOC010000056.1:19947448-19966345 GCA_032275365.1 Anablepsoides cearensis
TGTGTGTGTGTGTGTGTGTGTGTGTGTGTGTGTGTGTGTGTGTGTGTGTGTGTGTGTGTGTGTGCGTGTGTGGGTGTGTGTGTGTGTTTGATTTGTGACAGTTACAGTTTGTGTTTCTGTAAACCTGAAGTTGTTTTTTGCTTTTTTTGTGTCTGACATATTTTAATGTTTTTGCTTTAGGGGACAGTTTTGTGTCAAACAGAAGCAGCTAAATTCATTAATTTTAAATGTTAATAAAATCATCTTTCAGGTCCCAAACTGCTAAATAAATTCAGTTTCTGTCAGTAAAGTCAGTTGTGTGTCGTCTCAGACAGAGGAATGCTTCTCGTTCCAGCAGAGGACAGAGGCGTCTTTGTTGTCCTCGGGACAAAGCTGCTGCTGTGAAACACCTGAGAGCTCAAACACCTGAGCTCATCCTGACACAAACACAAAGATCTGCTTTATTTCAGCCGCGAGCTGAAATGTCCTTACAGAGTTTGAACATTAAATGATAAGCACTTCCTCCCAGCTTCGGGGTGAAATCACGAGCTGAGAAAACAAAAACGAACCGGTGAGGCATTCCTGGAATTCTGCCTGGAACATTTTTTGATCTGAGCTGCTGGAGGTTCAGATTTGTAGCTGAGGATCATCAGAACGTTCCCAGGATCACTGTCAGCCTAAAACCAGCCGCTCTGCTCTCTTTTTAAAATTAACCTTAATGTTTAACATGGTCAGATCCAGGACTGAAGTCCACAGGAGTCATGAGTCTGGTCTGGTTCTGTTCCATCTGAAAACTCCCTCCTCTCAGCTTCTCCTCAGCTTTTCATGTCAAACCACAAAATATTTGTTGCTTTAAGTCTTTTATGTTGTTTTCAGTCTGTTTTTGTGTTGACCTGGAATAAATTACTTTTCATTCTGTGGTCATTTTTGAGATGTATTTTTTTTTTTACTTTTTTTTTTTTTTTTTTTTTCTTATCACTGCACCATTCATTTTCATGTTTTATTGTTAATAAATTACTCATTTGAAATATTTTACAATATTTATTTTTTGGATATTTTGTTATTGTTGGTAATTTTGTTTTTTGTTGTTTGTTTCGTCCTTGTTGATTTTAGTCATTTTGTCGTCTTATGTGTTTTTTTTAGATCAGTAATCATTTTGCAGTCATTTTTCATTAATTATTTGTGTGTTTTTTATATTTTTGCCTTTATTTCCTGAGTTGTCTGTCGTATTTGTTTGACTCTAAATGTTTTATGCTACAGTGATTATATTAATGTTAGCCTTGGCTCAAATATCTGACTCTATAAATAGAGTCAAATCTGTTCCAGTGTTTGTGCTGAAATCTGACCCTTCAGCCAGTTCTGCTTGTAATAAACCTGAGTAGGATGGACTTTATGATCAATCTAACACAGTAAGTCTGAATCACTGAGTTTGTTGAAGGTTGTGGTTGTACAGAAAGTATCTGTTTGCTCTGGTTTTAAAGCTCAACAAAAGCTGTGAGTTTGTATAAAGTGTGTCTCCTCTGATAAAACCTCAGGAGAGAAAACACAACTCATCGGAGCCCTGACGTCTGCAGCCGAGGAGGTTTCCATGGACAGACTGCAAACACTGGGCTCTGTGGGGACGCCTGTTCACAGAGCAAACACACGCACACACACACGCACACACACCTGTTCATCATGTGGTCGGAATCATTGAACCAGAGAAGAGCCACATTATAAGAGGTTTCAGCTCTGAAACTCTTTCAAATCCAACAAACAAACATTAGTTAATCTAAATACATTTCAGGCACAATTTCTACTTTTGGTTTAGAAATTTAACACAAGTCCAGCTTCAGAACAGGTGTAAAGAACTCAGGTCAGGTCCCTGAATCTGAAGTGGGACCATCTGGACTCAGGTTTTGGGTCTGAAAGCACAACAAACTCTAGGCCACCTTTATTACGTTTTAAGTGCTAAATGTTCAACATAGTTTGAAGTAATTAAGATTTTTCATTCTGTGTTTTCTGAGTTTGTTTGTTTTTAATCATAGTTTGATATCTTATCTCTTTTATGAGTTTTATTTTTATTGTTTCTCCTTGTCTATAAAAAATGTCTCATTATTTCTGTTTGTTTGCAGTCTCTGTTTTAATTATTTCAGGAATCATTCTGTCCATCTTTTTTCTGGGGTAAAACTTAATGTTAATTGTAAAATACGGACCTCTAGTGGACCAAAGCAAAACTGCAGCAGCGTTTGTCCCGCCCACAAATTTTTCAGTCTTTCCGATTGGTTAGAGCGCGACAGTTCATTGGTTGGCTTGTTTCTTTCGACCAATCAACGCTTCTATTTACTGTTACGGAAAAGGTCAGAGTTGAAACTCAGAACTTGATTCCGCTAGGCTTTTCGATGGGTATTATTGTCTGAAAACGGGAGAAACTTTATTAAATCTTGTATCGAAATGAAATAAATCTTACGGACAACACACGGAGCGTCCTGCCCGCCCGGAAGATGTCGTGTCTGGGCGTTAAAACCGCCACTTACTCGGTGTTTTTTCACAAGGTTGGTGGCTAAGCTAACAGTTTCAGTGATTGTTTACAGTAGATATGAGGTTTTCTTGATTTCATTTGTACAATATATTTTAACCTTTGAAATAAATGCTACAAACACGAATTTATTTCTATATATTTTAAAATAAAAATAGTTTCTGAACAGATTGACAGAACAAAATAGAGAAGTTAATACAAATATTGCTTTTGAAATGCAATACATTATTTTTATGTCAATTTAAATGTTATAGATGTGATTTAAACTTTTGGCTGACCAGAACCAACACAGTTTTATTGTAAATATATTTTCAAAACAAAGTAAATATTTGTCAAATGTTCTGTGTTTCAGCTCCACATCAGACCTCAGCAGTTCTGTCTCTGTCCTCTGCAGCTGTGGACGCGTCGTCTTCGCCGTGGGAACGTTCGCTGCGTGTCTGTCGGACCAGAATCTGCTCCTCCTGCCTCAGAACAGAACCTCAGGTCCCCTGACTCGGGACCCCCGCCTGCTCCCACCCACTGCTGCATGAGCGGCTGCCACAACTGCGTCTGGATCGAACACGCCGAGCAGCTGCTGGCGTACTACCAGGACGGAGGGGACAGAGCGCTTGCTGCCGTGGAGGAGAACGTTCTGGATGAGAACCTTAAAGCTTATCTAAAGATGGAGATCAGGCTCCTAAAAAAGACGTGATGTTTCATCGCTCGGTTCACCTGCTGGACTGCCATGTGTTTACTCCTTCAGGGCTCCAGGAAACAGACACAAAACTCCATTTAGATGCCAAATTATCTCCTTACAGGTTTTTATTTATGTCAAATATTTAATATTTTTGCTGTTGTATTTCAGTATTTTAACACTTATGTTTAATTTGAGTTTTGAGTTTGAAAACAGAAAACCAGCTTCAACATGTCAGAAGTTGTTTTACTGCCTCCTCATCACTCTGAAGTCACGTCTGAACAAAACAAATTTGATCTAGAATTCAGTTGGTTTTATGTTTTTATAGCACACAAAGCACAATGTTGTATAAAACTCAGTTTACTGACTTATTGTTTGGCTCCACTGAGAGTTTTTAAATTTTGTGTTTCAGTTTACTCATCGTTTAAAACTTGTTTTTCAGTTTTTTTATAATATGCAGAGAAAAGACCAAGACTTTTTTTTATCTATAATGAAAGAATCCTTCTACAGTTTATAAATCTCAAAGTGACCTCAAATAATTAGTTTAAATAAGTGCAGGAGTTCACTTTAGCCACCAGAGGGCGCTATTTATAAATAAAACCAAGGAGTTTATATAGAACAACAGAGTTTATATAGAGTTTATATAGAACAGTGATCTATATCTAAGTCTATGAATAAAACTGAATTCTGAAGCTTTTTAAAACTATATAAATTTGTGTAGCTTTATATCACAGACCTGATCTTCACAGTGTTTTTCTTATGAAGAACACTTTGTAGATGCAGTATTTATAAAGTTTCTCTGGGTTTTGCTGAGTGAGAGAAGAATGCAGCAGACGGATCAGTGCAGCTGATGGATGCTTTTCATCCTACTACTTGTTTATTCTGAACAAATCTTCGATGTTCTGATGTAAATGGGATTAGGATGACTGACGGAGGCTCTTGTCAGAACTGACGTCTGTCAGTCGGTGGACACAGCTCAGTCCAGTCTCTGACCGGATCGCTCCCACTGAGTCAGCGTTGGTCTGGTTTTAGTCGAGTCCGGTCCTGTTTCTCTGAGCTGCAGGCGTGATGCTCTGATGTGCAGCAGATTAGAAATGATCACGAGTCTGAACCTGATGACTGACGACAGACAGATTACTGCTGGTGCTGAGGCTCCATGTTCTGCGTCACGCAGATATCAGATGTTCTGACTAAAGCAGGGCTGTTCAACTTCTGCTCCAGGGGCCACAGTTACTGCAGGTCAACAGCTCAGGGGCTGAACATCCAGCAAATAAAGTCATTATGTAAATAAACCAAGTATTAAAAAAACTGTTATCTTTGAAATAGTTTATTTTGGTCCATTTAGTCATGAATACAACACACAGAACCCTATAATAGTAGAGATTAAAGAGATGAATGAACCAATTGGCGGGCCAGAATTTGCGCACTCATGGCCCAGATGTGACCTGCGGGCCGCCAGTTGAATATCCCTGAACTAAAGTCTCCACATATCTACAAATAAATGAAGACGACGTGTAAAACATAAAAACAGAAAATGATGATTTGTGAATCCATTTTGACCTTTATTCTCCTGAATACACAAATAAAACTTTGATGCAGATAAACAGACATTTTATTGTTTGTTTGATTTTTATTATTTTTTTTATTTTTTTGGAATTTGATGCCTGCATCAGGTTGTAAAACACCTGGGTCAGGATCATGTTGTTGCTCAACAGTTCGGTGTCTCTTCGTAATGCTTCAGACATTTTCAGTGGGAGACAGGTGTGGACTGCAGGCAGGTCAGTTTAGGACCTGAAGTCTTTAAACAAAGCTACAGTGTTGGAACAAAGTGTTGGAACACGTGCAGAATGTGTCTTTATTGTCTTGCTGAAATCAGCAGGACGTCCCTGAAAAAGTCGAGGCTTGAATGGCAGCAGATTTTGTTTCTAAACCTGCACGTACCTTTCAGCATTAATGGAGTCTTCACAGATGTGACAGTTATACTAATACACCCCCATACCATCAGAGAGGCTGGCTTTTGAACTTTGCTCTGATAAGAAACATGTTCATGATTTACGCAAACAGAAATGTGGACCCATCAGACCACAGGACACTTTTCTACTTTGAGTCAGTCCATCTCAGATGTTCTCAGGTCCAGAGAAGCTGGCTGTGTTTCTGGGTGTTGTTGATATTTGTCTTTGTGTGATAGAGCTTTAACTTGTAGACATATCGAAGAACTGTGTTCATTGAGCCCATGTGCTAATATCTGTTACAGAATGATATGGGTTTTTAATGCAGAGCTGCCTGAGGGGTCAAAGGTCATTCAGTGTTGGTTTCCAGTCTTGCTGCTCACCTGCAGAGATTTCTTCAGATTCTCTGAATCTTTTGATGATATTATGGGCTGTAGATGATGAAATCACTAAATTCTTGCAGTCGCACAGGAAGTTTCAGGTCTTCAAACACAAAAACATGTTTATTGTCAGAATGAGCTGCACTCAAGTTCAAGTTCGACAGTTTAAAAAAATGTTTACGTCGCTCAGAAACACGGTCACACAGAGAAACAAACAAACAACATCGATTTTTTAAATCTTGTTTACAGTTTGAGACTCAGATCGTCTGCAGGTTTTCAGATTAAAAATGTTTTTAAATCTGCTCATTTGGGAAAATCTAAAGTAACAAGAAGCAGTGGCTGTAAAAACAACCTGTTCTTCAGTAACTGTTTAAGTTTGGAGTTCAACCCAAACACGTGAGCTGTTCTGACAGGAGGGGGCGGAGCCTTCTGTAAGCCAGGACTGGGTCTATAAGAGGAGCCCTAAATCCAGACGGGCCCCCACAGAGAGCCCAGCTCGGAGGTCCGCTCATCTGTGATCAGATCCACTCACCTGGCTGTTCTTCATCACTGACCATCATCATCATCAGGAGAGGTAAAACCTTCTGTTGATTCAAGTTTTTTATTATTTCACCTGCAGAAAATCTGAAATTATTATTATTATTATTATTATTATTATTATTATTATTATTATTATTATTATTATTATTATATGGTGAAGCTGAATATTTGATTCTACATCATGATAAAACAGGAGGAAGAATATTTGTTAAAGTTCCAATAATTGTTTTGATGATTTTTAGTTTCCTCCCTCAGATTTTTAAAAATACTTTGATAATCTAAAATATTAATTTAGGTTAAAACAAACACTGAAAAGAAAGTTTTTAAACATGAAAAACTGAATATTAAAGCTGCTTTTATTTATTTATTTTTTTTACAGATTTTTGAATCTCAGTGAAATTATTTAAACTAATTATAAGCTTTTAATCTTATTTTTTTTTTTTTTAATTAGCTTGTTTTTGTAGATTTTCTGCTTTAACCCCTGTGGTTCTGGACGCTCTCTGTCAGGACAGATTGAGCAGATTGGTCCTTTAGCTGCTCGGTGCTGAGCTCAGCACTTCTGCCTGCTGGCCTTTCTTTAACAAGATTACAGAGAGACACCAGCTAGAAACAGAGAGTGCGAGAACTTATTAACTCAAGCCAGGGATTATGGGAAACTGGGTCATCTTTGCCAGAGTGTGGTCCACCTTCAGTTCCAGAGAGTCTGACCCTGTAAGAGGATTACAGGTGATAATGTCAGGCAGAGGTGACAGGAGCTGCAGGATCAGAACAGAGATTTACAGACTCTAAATTAAAAAAAATAAATACAATTTTTTTTTCTTTTGTTTCCAAATTGCAGATTCAAGACAAGTTCACGTCTGAGAGGTGTTTCAAACCCAGCACTTGTCATTTAGAGCTGCTCAAAAATGAATCTTGAGCCTCCAAAACCAGAGATCAAGTCAGCCACGCGTGTGACCGGCGGCCCTGCGACCCCGCGCAAAGGCCCCCCAAAGTTCAAGCAGAGGCAGACCCGTCAGTTCAAGAGCAAACCTCCAAAGAAAGGAGTGCAGGGGTACGCCTCAACTAAACGCACCGCCTTTCAAAATAAAAGCAGGTTTTTAGTTTGTAATCCTTGTTTCTGTTTGCAGCTTTGGTGACGATATCCCCGGCATGGAGGGCTTGGGTACAGGTGAGTTTACTTCAGGGTCTAAGACCTCAGGGACCAACAGAAACCAGACCAGCCTCACATTTCTGCTCCTCTTTGCAGATATCACCGTCATCTGCCCATGGGAGGCCTTTAACCACCTGGAGCTGCATGAACTGGCCCAGTACGGCATCATCTGAGCCTTCAGGTCTACTCGAGACCCTCTGAGGAGCCCAGGACATGCACTTTGAACCAGCGGCCTCAGGCTCCGCCCCCTGATCCGAAACTGTTCTGAACTGAAAACCTAAACCATGAACCGAGGGGAAACAAATCCTCATCATTCTGCAGCATTTCCTTCAAAACATTCCTGATTTTTCCTCACAGAGTTTCAGAGTCGAACCTGGGAGGGGGGCGTTCCCGCCTGGGAAGGGGGCGTTCCCGATTGAGAGGGGGGCGTTCCCGCTTCACCTGACCTGACACTTCTTCAAGTCCGCCATCGCTGAGTGGAAACTTTCAGTGTTAACACCATAAAATTCCCCTTTTTTTCCTCTATTTGCACCTTTAACGTCACCAGAAAAGTTTTAACTTAAAATATTCTGAAATATTAAAATGTGTAAGATTGTTTCATAGACAAAATGTGTCTGTTTGCTAAACAAATTCAGTTGGTTTTGAAATGTTGAAAATGATTTCCTGCAGTAACTCTGACGTTATATTGGCCTATTTTAACAGCAATATTCATTTTATTTCTTTTTAAATCTTTCTTGTATTTGTTCCACATTGATGTAAATAAGCTGTTTGCTTTTTAATTCTATTGCCTTTTACCCAACGCTGTTTGGTTCTGTGAGTTTATAGTTGCAGGTTTTAAACTGATTATTGCAGAGCTACACTTCATTTTGTCTTTGATTCATCTCCAAATATTCAGAGATAATTGCTAAAAAATATATATGTGACAAAAAAGAAAATTTAATAGAATATAAACATTTAATCACTTAAATCACATTATTTCACAGAAACATGTTCGATTTAACACAGAATTACTGTTTTTGCCACAAACCAAGAATACATTTTTAAATTGAGTTCAAATAAGTTAAAAAAATAAATTTTATATGTATGTATTTTAGAACAATTAAAATCATTTATTTTTCTATTTAACTTCATAAAAGCAGAGTTTTATGTGTGTTGACTCTGGAGGGTTAAACTCAGAGGGAGCTGATGAACTCAAAGAAAGAACAAGAACTTTATTTTCAACTAAATTAAACACAGATGAGGCAGAGAAGTTTACTGACTGAAGTCACAGGGAGGCAGGAGGACAGCTGAGCTGAACGCAGGAAACAGGTGAGAGTGGGCGGGGCATGCTGTGGGGCTGAAGTGAGGAAAATTCAAACTGAAAAAGTGAAACCAAAGTGAATAATTAAACACAAAAACTGACCTGAACGTTTAGATTCTGACAAGTTCACCACAAACCTTCCCTGATCTGAGTTTTTTTCTGAAGACTGAAGACTTACATGTAAAGTTTTATTACAAAACTTACATAAAAACGGTGCCTCTCATGTCTGTGAGGGTTACACTTTGTCAGTAAAATTTCAGAGCATTTATATTTAGATTTTTGAGCTCAGAACAACTCACTCCAACCCAGCAGGTCAGTTTATAATCATCAAATTATAAAATAAAATTTTACAAAATTACCAAGAAACATTTTGTCAGTCTCAACTTTATTGAAAATAATCTCAGATATTCAGAAGAGGCTGGTTTCAAGTAAACCAACATCATACAGTCAACAATAAACTCTTACAGGCATTCTTTACTAATAATATCATATCTACACATATTTAAATTACATATTTAAATGACACTTCTATTTTCGCATTATGAAAAACCTGTGGTTGAAAATGACAAAAAAACATTAAACACTGAAGAGTGACAAAATACTTAATCTGCAGCAATAAAAACATTTAAAAATAACCGAATAAATAAAAAAGTTGTTCTCGCTTTGAAAATATTTCAAAACTACATTTTGACTAAATAAAATCAGTTTTATAAATGATGGTGATAATTTGCAGAAACAAGTTTTACATTCTGACACTGATTCATGAGGTTTCATCCAAACAAATGTAGACAGAAAGTGACTGATTTAGTTTTTATTGTCTAAACAAACAAGAAGTGACTGATTTCATTTGTTTTTATTATTTAAACTAACAGTGACTGATTTTGTTTGTTTTTATCATTAAACAAACAGGAAGTGACTGATTTCATTTGTTATTATTGTCTAAACAAACAGGAAGTGACTGATTTAATTTGTTTTTATTGTCTAAACAAACAGGAAGTGACTGATTTTGTTTGTTTTTATCATTAAACAAACAGGAAGTGACTGATTTCATTTGTTATTATTGTCTAAACAGGAAGTGACTGATTTCATTTGTTTTTATCATATAAACAAACACAAAGTGCTGATTTCATTTGTTTTTATTATCATTTGAACAAAGTAACTGATTAAATTTATATTTATTTTCTAACCTGACATGAAGTTATTTTGTTTGTTTTTCTCAGAAAAGAAAGAGTAAGTGATAGTTTTCATTAGCTTTTTTATAGTTTGAACAGAGTAACTGATTTAATTTGTTTTATCGTTTCTCTGCTGCCACCTTGTTTGGTAACTCCTCTAGTCAATCACGTTTTTTTTATCAGTCCTTTTACCAAGTGCGCCAACATAAAAAACAACATATCCTTACGACTAAGTTCAATTCAAAACCAAAGTAATAATGGTAAATGGCTTGAACAGCTCTTAATCAAGTCCCTACAGACTCCAAAGTGCTCAAAAGTTCATAACTTCTATAAGACTAGCTTCTACACTTAAACAAACAAAACAAAAAGGCAGAAACATTCACACTAACACAGGAGAAGTATAATTGTGTTTTTGTGTCAAAACTGTGAAAGCAACAAGAAAGAGCAAGAAAATAAATGTGCGTCTTATTTTCTGTCACCAGATCTTAAAAAAATCCAGTTATCGTTGAGCACTGATGCAACATGATCTGTTTCAGGATTATGTTATGTTTCTGAATACAGAAATACGTTGCAAACAAACGGTTTCTCTTCTGTTTGGCGTCTTCATGTGTTTTAGCACAAACAAAATTCATTTGATTTCCTCCAGTTTGGGCTTTTGTTTGGACATTTTATTCTTCACTGTCCACCTGTTTGTCTCTGCGTGTGGAGAATCTGATGTTTTTTAAGATTATACTGACTTCGAAACCTTTTTTCGCAGACATCGCACTGAAATGGTGTCTCTCCTGTGTGAACTCCCGCGTGTTTTTTGAGATCACACTTGTATTTAAAGTTTTTACCACAAACCTCACACTGAAACGGAGCCTCTCCGGTGTGAACTCGCTCGTGTTTGCGGAGATTAGACTTATATTTGAAATTTTTACCGCAAACGTCACAATGAAACGTCGCCTCCACCGTGTGAACTTTCATGTGCTTCGTAAGATCGCTTGGATACTTTAAATATTTCCCACAAATCTCACACGGATACACCGTCGTATGGAACCTCATGTGTTTTGTAAGATCAATTTCTTGGTCGAATCTGTATCCACAGACATAACAGGCAAAGGGTTTCTCTCCCGTGTGGAAGCTCATGTGTCTCTGTAAATTTCCTTGTTGTGAAAATCTTTTACTGCAAAAACCACAAACGAACGCTTTTTCTTTCGTATGAACTGTTGCGTGTTTTTTAAGCACATAACGAAGCCTAAAATCTTTCCCACACAGATCACAGTGATATGGTTTTGGTCTATTGGGGACTGATTTCTCATTATTATTATTATTATCCATAAATTCAGTTTCAGGTCCAGAATCTGACATTGGTTCCCGCCAGGCACCATCACTGACATCATCTGCTGGAGGCTCTGAAGATTTTTTAGGGCTTATTTGGCTCAAATTACTACTCAGATCTGGGTTCCTGTCTAGTTCTGGTCCATCGTAGTCCTCTCCATCCGTAAATCTGCTGGTTGAAGGTTCAGTCTCGCTGATGTCCCAAGTTTTCATTTCATAAAACTGTGAAGACTCAAGTTTCTCCTCGTCGTATTTGTGGTACGAGAACCTGTTGATCTCCTCTTCATCCTGACCACTCCAGAGGTCCTCCTCTCCCTCCTTTATGTGGAGGAGTTCTGGGTCCAGACTGGAAGTCCACTCGTCTTTAATGACCACCTGCTGAACCTCTGCAGGTAACACTGAAACACACACAGACAGGTTGAACAGCTGAGGCTTCCTGATGATACATGTAGGTCACATGAATAGAACTGCATCTGTGACGTATTTTGTAAAAGAAACAACTTGATGAAGAGGAGGTAATAAGATAAATAACACTAAATAATATAGGCTGGTTCAGCTCAAAACTACAATATTTTTCCCAGTCAGCAGCTAATTTATGTAGCAACAACACATCTTTGTTTACTTTTTAGTTGTTTGTAATGAGATGTTTAAATAATTTTAGAAAAATTAAACATAAAATATTGGCAACCTGTTAGGAAAAATTTGTCAAAAGTAAGAATCCATCCCATCAAACATGTACTGTGAGTCTGTGATTGGACCGCAACGTGGAAATAAACTTTTTTCCCCCTCAGAATAAAACCATTGGCCTCAGATTTGTTACAGCATACAACTGTTTTAAATAGTTTCCCATAAACCCACGAGATATTATTCAAATTTTAATTTAAGAAATTTAATCCACATAAATATATAAATACAGATTTTAAAAGTTCGATTGTACAAGAACCACAATCAGTAGAGAGGATAGAAGATATATAACACTGGCATGGTGTACCTGCTGGTAATATGGATCTTGTAAAAGTAAAGTACTTGTGACATCAAATTTTTGTAATAAATTTCAATGTATTTTAAAAGATAAAATTGATAAAACATTGCAAAAGCAATTCCACGCCTCTGAAATGAACAGTTGTTGAGATATTCACTTGTGAAGAAACAGGAAGTGATGTCAAAGGGGAATGTCTGTATCTTAACACATCTTTAATACAACTAACAACACAGACTGTAGAGAAGAATCGGATGTTTATTTAGATTATTTTCAGTCACTATCAGAGAGATGAGGAGTCAAATAATAATGTAAACAAACACCGAGAAGTTAAAGAGTTCCCCTTTGATGTCACTTCCTCTTTCACTTTGAGAGAAGTTCAAAAGAAAATAAGAGTTATGTGACAAAATGGATAAAATCATGTGCATTATGCCAAGTTTCTTAAATATAGATTTGATGTCTTAGACTTTTTTTTTTTGAAAGATAATGACACGTTTAAGTTCCTCTTATACAACTGTTTGATAAATAAAGTCCAAAAATGAGCAGGTTAAGGTGATTTCAGGAAGGCATACAAACTTGAACTTGATTTAGCAAAATTTTAATTAATTATAAACAAAACAAAAGGCTGTCACAGCAGCAGAACTCTCAGAGACCTGAAAATTCAGTACAAAGAAACACTAGAAGACAAAGAGGAGCGGCATGGCGTGTAAAAGTGAAAACTAAAACTAAAGGGGTGGGGCTGATGAGGAGAAGCGGCTGCAGCTGTGACAGGTGAAAATGGGTGTGGCAAACTGAGGAACAGAAACTGACTGATAGAACAGAACAACACACAATAAAACATACTAATCCAAAGGAAAAATAAAAACAATAAACACAAAAGACTAAATCAGCGCAAACCACAGATACAGACACAGTATTCATTCAAATAGATAAAGTACTGGATAAAATAATTACAAGTAAACTTTGATTGCTTTCACTACATTAGTTTATTTTATTCACAAAAACAAAATCTATATACAGTAAAATAAAAAATTAAACAATGCTGTCAATGAAAGGTTGCAGAGTAAAGAAAATAAATCTTTTTTTACTGTATCATATATTAAATGTGCATAAAAATACTAAAAAAAACACATTTTAGTGAATATAACATTATTTGTTGTGGATTTTCATGTGTCTTTTCAGAGAACACCGTCGCGAAAAACCCGCAGCACAAATATCGCAGCTAAATCTTTTTTCTCTTGTGTGCACGACCTTGTGCACAAAAAGATGCGACGACTGGACAAACTTTTTCCCACAGACTTCACAAGCAAAGCGTCTGACTTCAGTGGAAACCTTTTTCTCTCTTAAGTGAACTGGCTCGTGCCTCTTGAGATCTGCCTTCTGGAGGAACTTTTTGCCGCACTGGTCACAGGCAAACGGCCGCTCTCCTGTGTGGATTTTAATGTGTTTGTTCAGACTTCCCTCTCGAGAAAACCTTGCGCTACAAACACCGCAGACGAATGGTTTCTCTCCTGTGTGAAACATTATATGAGCATCAAGGTCGCGGCAACGTCTGAAACGTTTATCACAAATACTACAAGCAAACGGTTTTTCCCCTGTATGAAGCGACATGTGTTGCTTCAGATTACCCTGTGTTCTGAATGTTTTATCACACACATCACAATGAAATGGTTTCTCTTCGTTGTGGCTATTTATGTGATTCTTAAGAACACATAAATAGCTAAAGGTTTTGTCACACTTATCACATGCAAACGGCCTCTCTCCTGTGTGGAGTTTCATGTGGTATTTAAGATTACATTGTCCTCTAAATATTTTACCACACTCAACACAGGCATAACGTTTCTCTCTTGAATTATCTCCAGTTTGCTTCTTTCTAGAACGTTTCTCCTCAACCAAACTGGAAGAGCTTTTACCTGAATGAGAAGTCATGTGTTTCTGAAGAGATCGCTTGCAAACAAACCGTTTACGACACAGAGGGCAGCTGAAGGAGGTTTTTACATCTTTATGTTCCACATTGTGTTTGACTCCCGATTCAGGTGTTCTGCTTTCCCTCCCATCTTCATCACTTTCTGTGGTTTCAGATTCAGACCCTGACATGTTGTCAGACCACTCATCACCATAGTCATCACTGTTTTCTGTGTCAGAAGAGTCAGAAGGCTTCTCATCAGAATTTGGCATTAGATTTGTTCTAGGATCATGGTTCCTCATTGGTTCTGGTCCTCCACAGTCCTCTCCATCTGTTTCTGTCTTCATGTGTTCAGCTGAGCTGCTGGTTGGAGGTTCTGCCTCTCTGTTGTCTTCAGTTTTGATCTGATGAAGCTGGAATAACTGAGGTTTCTCATCATCTTCACTCTTCACACTAATCTGCTTTCGTTCCAGACGGCTCCAGAGTTCCTCCTTTTCCTGCTCTACATGGAGGAGTTCTGGGTCCTGCTGGTCCGACATGGAGCTCCATGGATGAGAAACCTCTTCTTTAACCTCCAACCGTTTCTGGTCATCTGCAACACACATGGACATCGTATGGGATCTTTGTAATAACCCAAAGGTTGGTGATGAAATTAACTTTAGAGGTACAGTTTGACCCCAGAGCCCCTGATATCTGAGGCTTTTGTGACTTTGTTCAATTGGCTTCTGAAGAAAGGAGCCAGGGATTTAGTCCAAGTAGCCTTTAATAGCAGCAAGCAGCACCTCAGTTACCTGTGACCATCATAGCTATTAGATGTTTAGTAAGGTACAGTTCATTTTAACTCAATGCCTTCAGTAGAATAATCAAACAACACCAGGTCAGGTGAAACAGGAAGTGCTGAGAGTAGAGAAAGAAGAAAGGTAAGTGGGCCACAATGGTAAACAAGACTAAAAGCTATTAAAGTGCCTGTGACATCAATTTTTTTTAATAATGCACTTTTGGAAAGGTAACATTGACAACATATTGTGAAAAAAAAACATGCAGCTGAGATGAACAGTTGTTGAGATATTTGCATGTGAAGTAACAGGAAGTGATGTCAAAGGGGAATGTCTGCATGTGAACAGAGCATGGCTACAAAGGCCGACAACACGCACTGTAGAGAAGAATCAGATGTTTCTTTAGATCATTTTAATTACTATAATAGAAAGATGGTGAAGAGTCAAAGTTCAAATATTGGTTCAATAAACAAAAATCAGAGTTTTCTTTCTCAAAGAGTCCCCCTTTGATGTCACTTCCTGTTTCACTTTGTCTGAGCAAAGTTCAAAAGAAAATATGCCAATTATGTGACATAATGGGTAAAATCATGTGTATTATGTCTAGCTTCTTAAATATTAAGATGTTTTCTTTTACATTTTGTATTTTGTGGATATGCGTGTTACAGGCACTTTAACAGAACTACTTTTCTGATGTTTGCTTAATGCCACTCCAACTGTGTCCCTTTATTTAAACACGCTAAACTCACTTCACCAGATGAGGGTCTATTCTTCCAGGATGACAGCAACCATCTGTCAGGGAAATCTCCTGGAGGGTGTGTGTGTGTACATCAACCAAGGCTGGTTCACAAGCTGCAGTCTGGTGCAAGTCAACCACTGAGAATCAGTTAAATATATATCACTTAAGTGGAATTTTTTTTAAAGGCATATTTTTGGCACTTGCAACAGTCACGTGGACGTTGTGGAATAGCGTGACCATTGATGAGAAATCTGGACCAAATAATGAGAGACCTGACCCCTAGATTCAGAAGAAAACAACCAACAATAAAAAGCTCCAGGATTGAAGCTGGCTTTCACTCTGAGGTATCTATCCATGGCTGACTCACACAAGTTTCTGACCTGCGTGTTTCGGGTGGCCCTCAACACCAGTCAGTGTCAGAGGTGTACCAGGATTTCTACAACCACGACTATGAAACAACCTTCAGGTGTCTCACAACACAAGAGGAGTGTTAGATTTCCAGGGCTTCAGACAACAGGGGCCTTTCTTCAGGCAGAGTTGACTGCATCAGGCTCTGTCGGGACAAAGATGGTCTAACACTAAGGATCCTTGCTGGTGGTGATGGTTTTGCTTTCATGAGTTGGATGAAGCCAGACAAAAAGAGGAAGCTGACAGAAGCAGAGCAAGTTTTCAACAGCTGTTTGTCCATGGTTTATAGAACTGTAGAGAATTACCCTGGCCAACTAGCATGTTTCACATTTCATGAAAACTCAATGACTTTGAAGTTTGTTTTTTTCTTAAATAGTGGGACTTCATATTCAGAATTTGTTACAACACAATGACGTTACTACATTTTCAGATTCAGGTACAGAGACTTCAGACTGTAACTAAAACCATCCTGGTAAACCGGGTCCTACTCAACCTGTTCTGTCAGAATCCAACACGCAGCTGCAGACAGAGGTATTTTTTAGGTAAATTAATGCAGTATTTGCTAATAACTTATTACACTTTGTATGTTTTAACTAAAAGAATGACATTTTGGCTCCAACTTAAAGTAAAAACAGAAAGTGACAACAATTTAGTTTCCCCCCCCCGCAACACTTTGATGCACATTTTATTTTGCAAGTGTGAACAAAGCAAACAGGTTGTGAACAGTTTTTCATACAGTAGCAAAAAGTAGCAATCCACAAATATTACTGCAGGATTACATCACGAGTAATCAAGCAGCAAGAAATTACAAATTATGCAAGAAGTAAAAAAAGACAAGATAATCCAGAGTCTTCCTCCATCCTGTGACCTGGCTGAGAACCGACCTGCAACTCCAGCTCAGTTTTATTTTTCTGCTTTATTTTAGACACTTTACTTTTCACTCTCAAGAGTTTTGACCTGTAATGACAGTAAAAATACAACTCAGAGCACGCTGCAGTTCATCCTGATCAAGTGCGATCCACTTTATTTCCAGGAAGTAAAGCCTCTGACTTCCTGTCAGGTTTCAGTCCAGATGTTGGACACGTGGCAGCAGCTCAAATCCTATTTTATTATTATTATTATTGCACCACTGTTCTTTTATTGCTCAGCAAACATCTGCATGTTTGTCTAAATTAGCAACAATTTTAACTAAAAGTTAATTTTATCATGATTAAAAACAAAAAAAAATACAGTTAAAATTATTTTAAGTGAAACTTTTGTTTTACATTACTTCGTAATGGCTCTAAATTTGAAATAAGAACTTTGGAATAATTTCAGGACAAAAACATTAAGTTTAAGTGCTAAAGATGAGATTAATTAGAAAAACAACATAAAACGCAGCTTTGTTCTGTGATTAAGATGCACTTTTTGTTCAACTCATTGATAGGATATTTGGCAAAAAAAACTGCCAAATATAATGAAACGTTTTCATCCACTGATCAACAGCTGGAAATAAACCGAAGTGTCACAGCTGCTGTTTCATTATTATCAGCTGTTAAACACAAACTGCTTGATGATTTATATAAAAATATATATATTATTATTATGGTGTAGATTCTCAACCATCCAGGACAAGAAAAATACTAAAAACTTTAAAAGGGACAACTGGACTCTTATTCTTTAGTTCAAAACATTTTGCTTCCCATCAGGTGAGCTTTCTCAATGTCTCACTTGAGTGACTCTTTGGTTTAAAACCCGAAATAATCCTACACCAGCTGCTGTTTTCTTTTTGACCACAAACAGGTCCTATCTGACTTCCCCAGTCAGGTGGAGAACAGGAAACAGGAGCTAAAGACATTGTTAAATATATTGCCAATCATTGGGTTTGGGAATAAAAGATGAACAAACTGACTCCATTAACTTCCGTTGTCCAAACCTAAGTTAAAATGTAAATATTTTTGGGTGCTGCCATGTTGTATTTTTAGAGTCAAGAGTCTGAGAACTAGAGTAACTTAAAAAATGTACTGCAGCCAGCCTACTTGGGGCCACTCAGTCTTTGTGGCTTCAGCTTCCAGCTTCTGGTCCTGTCTTTAGTTCTAACAGATGTGTTTGCTCCGGCTGATGCGGCGGCTGCTTCGGCTCATGCGGCGGCTGCTTCGGCTCATGTGGCGGGCATCACGAGGGGCGTGTCCAGCTGGTGACTGGACTGATGTCCACACCCTGACTGGAGTCCATTGTAAAGTTCTGACCATGATGATCCCAGCTAAAACACCATCTTGACCACTCTGCGGTTGAAAGGTACCAGGAGGCTAAAACGTACCACTCTGCTGTGAGTAAAACCCTCCCTGCTGCTGGTACTGGCCTCCATAACTCTGAAAAAAATGAAAAAGTATCCAAATGTTTGAACAAAGTGTTAACTTCTTATCTAGCTGAAGAATAAAAGGAAAGAAGGGTATCAGGTGGTGTACCTGCTGGTAGGCCGGCTGCTGTGACACGGCCGGTTGACCCGGCTGCTGAGCAGACTTGAACCCTCGGATCACGTTCATTATGGTGAAACTGCACTCGTCCCACGAAGACTCCGGTATCCGAAGCATCTCAGACTCCATGTACCGGCTGAAGTCTCTGACCCGCCGCTCGTGGTCGCTCTGTGTCGGGGTCCTGATGTTGCAGATCAGGTTCTTGGCCTGCTGCAGAATCTGAAAACACACAGACGCAAAATAACGGCAACGAAAAAAAAATATATAAGGATGAACGCAGGGTTCATGCAGGTTTCAGCAACTTCAATTTAAGACCATTTAAAGGCTTTTAAAGACCATTAGGAATTAAGACCAAACATTGAAGTGGTCACAGAAATTTTAACATAGAAACCTTTTACAGCTATCAATTTAGCTATTAAAGAATATTTAATTTTAACACAAGAACACTAAATTATTTTAATGAAACAGTCATATCTGAGACTGCTGTGGAGCGCTTCCAACAGAGTGCAAAAATCACTACCTGTGTTTCCATTACAAATGTGCGCAAAACTTTGTCGATATTTTGTTAATGTCGAAAAAAACAGTTTCACAATTGCTGTGTTTCCATTAAGTAAGAAATGCTATTGAAATCACGCGTGAATACGCTTGTTCTCGC
>JAUBOC010000056.1:19966445-19977718 GCA_032275365.1 Anablepsoides cearensis
GATACGCGCCTCGAACCGGGGCTTCATCTGACACGCCCCTTTTTGCTCGACACAGGCTCCGAGGCATCGCTTCAAATCTTACATCACTATTATTAACTGGTGTTAGATCTTAACAGGTAAAGGGTAAAGAAAATTGCTTATTTCTTTCACATGGACTCCATGTATCTGGACAGATTTATTATTTTTTTCTGAACAATGAAAAGAAGGAATGGTGACAGACAAATGGTTTCACTCCGAGATGTTTTACAACTGCTTCAACGGTTTGTCTCCTGTATGAAGTAACATGTGTTGCTTTAGATTTCCTTTTGTGCTTATTTTCTTTTCACACACCTCACACTGAAATGGTTTCTCTGCTGGTGGGAGTTTCGGGTTAGGATTAACAACAGGTAAACGACCAAGTGCTTTTCTACATTTATCGCAATGAAAATGTTTCACTCCTGTGTGCTGAACCATATGATATTTCAGCTCATGTGGGAACTGAAATGTTTTACCACAATCATCACAAGCGAACGGTTTCGCTCCTGGGTGGCGCCTCAAGTGATGTTTAAGATAATACTGGTACCTAAAGGTCTCACCACATTCATCACAAGCAAACAGTTTGTCTCCTGTGTGGACGCTCATGTGACGTTTGAGACGACTTTGATAGAAAAATGTTTTACCACAATCATCACAAGCGAACGGTTTGTTCCCGGTGTGGGCACTCATGTGACGTTTAAACCTACACCGATAGTCAAACGTTTTACCACAAACATCACAGGAAAGTTGTCTTTTGTCAGCTTTGACTTGTAATTCTACAGTTTTCTCCTTTCTAAAACATTTATCAACCAAAGCAGAAGTGCTTTCACTTGAATGAGAAGTCATGTGTTTCTGAAGAGTTCGCTGGTCGACAAACTGTTTACAACATTCAGGGCAGCTCATGGTTTTATTGGCACTTTTATATCCTGCGTTGTCTTTAACTCCCGATCCAGGTGTTCTGGTGTCACTGGTTACGAGACGATCCTCATCATAATCTTCACTGTTTTCAGTCTCTGAAGAGTCTGAAGCATCTCCATCAGTGTTTGGCTGTAAGTTAGTATTTAGACTCTGGTTCCTGTCTGGTTCTGGTCCTCCACAGTCCTCTCCATCAGTTTCTGTCTTCATGAGTTCAACTGAGCTGTTGGTTGGAGGTTCTGTCTCTCTGTTGTTTTCAATTTTGATCTGATGAAGCTGGAATAACTGAAGTTTGTCATCACTCTCCTGTCCGCTCCAGAGTTCCTCCTTTTCCTGCTTTATAATTATGAGATCTGGGTCCTGCTGGTCTAGACTGGAGCTCCACAGATGAGGGTCCTCTTCTTTTTTGATCTGCTGCTGGTGATCTGCAGGAGACACATAGATATTATTGATACTTTTGTTGGTGAGTAAAAATTTAAAATTTCAAAAACCAGAGCAACCAGAAGAGTGGATTAAAATAATACATTATTTTATTTAAAAAAAAAAAAAAAAAAAAGGGAATTTTTAACCTAAAGCTTAAATATGAAAATGTGTTCACATCTGGTCAAAACCAAGTGGTTATTTTTGAAATAAAAAAATAAAAATAAAAATAAAAATCTGATTTACTGTTTTGCATAATTCAATATACACAACATGAGCATGAACTCATTTAAAATATTAGTTAAATACTCAAATTTATGTTGCTGTCTGCTAGTTTATAATAAAATAATCTTCACAACACATTGGAACTGAAATTTTGCTTCAGAACTAATAAAACCTATTCTTTCAGTCTGTCAGAACAAATGAATAACTAACAAATGTTCTGAAGAAAGTACAGCAAGATGAGGGGAGTTCATCTTAGCAGCGCTATGCTAACAGTTAGCCGTTCTGTCTCCGCTGTTATAAAACTCCTCATTACATCTGTGATTCTTCTTACCAGCTGTTTGATTTAGGACAACATCCTCCTGCTGGTGGACACCAAGAGCTTTCATCTCCATGTTATTATCTACCAGCAAACAGTCTTGTTCAGGTGAAGATAAACCACTTCGTTCATGATCTCTTTGAAACAAACTGAAGTTTGGACTTAAAGCGGGCCTGAATCAAACAACACCGGTCACCTCTCACTGCAGCCGAGTACATTTCTGTCACTCTGGATCAAAATCTCAGAAACGTTTCTTTTTCATAACCGATCTGTTTGTAAATGTTTTCATCGTTGTTGTATTTTGATCAGGCATCAGCTCGGACACCCTTTAGTTTTGTTCCGTGCCCCACTGCTGCCCTCTTGTGGAGATAGTTCACTCCTACAACATCCAACTCGCTCACTACCAGAACTGGACTCAGTGAAAAAGCAGCCAAATTTCAAATAACAACCAGTGTTGTATGAAGTATCTCAAAGTGATACTTGAGTAAAAGTACAAGTAGCTTATCATGAAATTACTTTGGTACAAGTTAAAGTCTCCTCCAAGAATATTACTTGAGTAAAAACCATAAAGTAGCTGATATTTTGTTCTTAAATATCAAAAGTAAATTTCTGACATAAAATGTACTTAAGTAGGAAAAGTATTGAGTAAAAATTAGGTTTTCCAAAATGACATTTATTGTGAGGTAAACTTTACAAAAAATACTTTTTCAAAAGGCGTGCAGCTGCAATGGATTGTGTGCAATTTGGTGTTAAAATGTTATATATTTATACTTCTCATCCAACTACAATTAAATCCACTCTTTCAAGGAGGCACAAATTATCAGGATAATATTTTTTAACAATATAGAGCTAAAATGAAATAGGAGTAACGTCTTCTACTTCTTACCTTGTTTGAAAATGTAAGAAGTAGAAAGTACAGATAATTGTGTGAAAATGTAAGGAGTAGAAGTAAAAAGAAGTCTGAAAAATAATTACTCAAGTACAGAAACCAAAATTTCTACTTAAGTACAGTAACAAAGTATTTGTACACTTAGTTACTTTACAACTCTGATAAAAACCATCAAAAACCCTTAAAAGGTGGTAAGGATGTCTGGTTGCTCAGAAAAGAAAACGTAAAGCAGTGATGGCTGGATAAAGACTTGCACAGAAGTTCTTAAGGAGTCTTGTATATTATTTTAGGATCTCATGTTTACACTCGACACGTATTCCACACAGAGCGATAATAAACTACACAGAAACTTTAGTTTTATTTGACTTGGTATTTTCTTAATGTCACAATTCCAACCCTCAACATTTGCCCAGATTTGGGATCTGATTTGGGCAAAAATCACCCAAAGAAAGACGCTCTGTTACATTTTATTAATTAATTTTTAGTTAGATTACATGCAGTGACTCCTATTAGATGGTAAAATTAGCATCTCTCTCCTCTCTGAGGATCATTAAGCAGCAGCGTGGTCCATCCAAATAACATTTATTTATATTTAAAAAGGAAATAAAAAAAAACAGTGATGACGGGTTTCATGAAACACTGAAGTAAATGTTTGAACACAAACTCCAAACTTAAAGTTTCTCTCTTCAGCTGAAGATGCAGAACATGACTAAATGTTTTCTCCAAAAAAATCCCAATCAAAAGCCTTTTCTCCTCTGTGACCCATCAAATGTCTTTTGAAATTAAACTCTAGTCTAAACAGTTTCCCACAATCACTGCAAGAAAAGGGCATTTTTTCTTTGTGGTCCATCATGTGATTATTAAAATCAGCTTCATGGTAGAGTTTTTCATCACAATATTCACATGCAAATGTTTTTCTTACTATATGACCTCTCATGTGACCCTTCAGCCCTGACTTGTGTGAAAATTTTTTATTACACACACTACATTTAAAGGCTTTCTCTGCTGCGTGAGTTCTCATGTGACATTTCAACCCCGATGAGTGTCTAAATGTTTTACCACAAATTCCACAATCAAACGGTTTATCTTCTATGTGGATTCTGTAATGACTCTTCAGCAACCACTTGAGTTTAAATTTTTTACCACAAACTCCACATTCAAATGGTTTTTCCCCTGTGTGGATTCTTAAATCATTGTTCAACAGATAGTTGAGTCTAAACTTGTGGCGACAAAGTCCACATTCAGTTGGTTTCTCTCCTTTGTGGCCCCTGATGTGCATCAGATTTTTACATCCTGTGAATATTTTCTCTGCAGTTTGTGGCCCCTCGGCTCTCTTCTGTTGTGTGATTCCTTTCATTTTAAATTTTTTATCATTCTCAGATTCGGGAGCTCCGCTCAGCTTCAATAGACTTTCAGGTTCAGAGTCTGCAAAATGGTCCAAACTATAATCATCATCATCAGTCTCTGAGGAGTCTGAAGCCTTTTCATCAGTATTTGATTGTAAATAAACATTCAGATCCTGGTTTCTGTCTGGTTCTGGTGCTCCACAGTCCTCTCCATCAGTTTCTGTTTTTATCTGTTCCACTGAGCTGCAGGTTGGAGATTCTGTCTCTCTGCCATCTTCAGTTTTAATCTGATGAAGCTGTAATAACCGAGGTTTGTCTTCATCTTCTTCACTCTTCACAGGGCTGAACAGAATCCCGGAGCATTCAGTCTCATTTCGCCCACGAAGCTGCTCTTCATCCTGTCTGCTCCACAGTTCCTCCTCTTCCTCCTTTATGTGCAGGAGTTCTGGGTCCTGCTGGTCCAGACTGCAGCTCCAGGGGACCTCTGTTTTAATCACAAACATCTGCTGGACGTCTGCAGGGGTCACTGAAACAAACACCAAGAACAATTTTAAGTTCACATAAAGCTGAGCAGCAACACAGGAAGACTGTTCTTTAGAAAATATTTCCTTTTTAATGTTGTAAATATACTAATGCAAATGTCTGATAGGTGTTATATTACAAAATAACAGGGTTATTGTGCTACACCAGCTGTCATTAATGTCAGAGTCAGGACAGATGGCGATTCTGTGTAACAATAATTCAGTAATAAGAAATAAATAATGTGTTCATCTGAACACTTTCATAATGAGAGAGCAAGAAAGAAAAGTATGGTATGATTATGTAAAACAATAACAAGAGCACATTATATTGACACAATTCTGCTTTGTCGATTTCAGCTGTAGGAGTTTTCATTATATTTCGGTTATTAATGAGGCAAATCATCGTAGCTGCAGTCAGCTGCACTAAACAAACCCCCCAGATTCGTATTTTTCAGTCTATCAACACAAGCTTATCAGCGAACTAATGCTAGAGACTAAATATATTTTCTAAACCGACTGAGACGAATAAAAAAACACAGTTCTTATATATAAAAAAGCAATTCTTAGCAGCGCTATGCTAAGCTAAAAGTTAGCTGTTTATCTTTGCAGCGCTATGCTAAGCTAACACCAACACGTTCGTTTCGAATGTAGTAAAACTCTTCAAACCTGTGATTATTCTTACCAGCTGTTTGGTTTAGAACAACATCCTCCTCCTGATAGACACCGAAAGCGTTCACTTCCACTTTCTCTCCTAAAATCAGACTTTCGGTTTTGTTCTGACGAAGATAATCCACTTCGTTCATGATGCTCGTTTTTTCCAACAACAAACCAACTGAATTCAACACCTCATTGACTGAATTGATCCAACACCGATCACATCACTAAAGCCGAGTATATTTCTGCCACACTGGACTCATGGCAGTGAAATAATTAGGTGTGTTTTTTTTTTTTGTTTTTTTTTTTTTTACATGGCCCAATAATGTTTTTATTTCATTTTTGGGACAACCTGGAGCAGAGTTTTAAGCAGGCATCTGATAGGACACCTCATCGGTCACCATACTTTTTTATTTTATTTTATTTTATTTTTTTTAGGTTAATTACACATCCCAATTAATCACGATTATATTAATAAAACCAAAATGAACAAATTGGAAAGGTTTGCAAGTATAAAAAACTAAAGCTTAAAGATAAAGTTTGCAATCAGGTTACACTATATTAAATATTTTAAATGATTTATGATTAGTGTTTATTTTTTTTCCCCTCAAGTTTTCCTTCGACCCATAAAGGAAAATCTGTTTTGCATTATTTTCCACAGAGCCCGTCTGGTGACACTGGATAATAAAAAATAAATACATAAAAAGAGATCATTTTGAGCAGCTGTCTCTTGCAGAGATAGATATCAGATTATTTATAAATATGTTGTTTGTTTTGGTCTTTAACTGTTCAAAAGTACCTCATGCTTTGGTGTGTGTGTATAATTCAGAGTTTACCTCCATGCTTCAATCTAATCTAGCAGGTTTGATTTTCATAGTACTAATATTTACTAGATGACACTGAACACACTAGGTGTATGTGTCAGTAAACTTTTATTTACAGTGTTTCTGGATGTAGCATTACAGACACTGGGTGCAAGAGAGGCCAGTTATCAGTGTTAAGCTTTAAAAAAAAAAGCGTTTTGGACAAGCATCTCTAGTCGTCACCTGTGTCTCATGGCTGCAACATAATTATAAGAATTACTTCATGCCTAACCACAAGTGACCGAAGTATGTTTATTTTTATATCAAATGGAAATTGAATGAATTCAGACTTGTCCATGCAAACAATCAACATTCTGCATAGAAATGACAGCAATAATTATCTTGTGCCCACTCATTTTTTTAAAATCCAATGTCACTGGTGGGGCTCCGTACTTTGACCATATTTACTGCTACTGAATTTTCCAAACATGCATAGTAAATCATGAATGGACTAGGGCTGCACAATATATCGAAAATTTATCGTCATCGCAATAAATCGCATCGCAATATGCATATCCCAACAACTGCATAAACTGCAATAAATGGTTGACTCAAAAGTTAGCATTTATGCATTTTGTCATTCAGATGAAGTATTTCAATAATCTAATGGAGCCCTTCATGTATTTGGTTAATTGGATAGGTCTCTTCATATTTAAAAAAAAATCTGTCTGGAATGGAAATGATTAGTTATTTTTAGGTTGTTTTTTTTTGGGTTTGAACCCAGAGCAGAAAGATATAAACACTACATGTATTTGTTCATTTATCGCAAGTCATATCGTCATCGCAATATTAAGCAGTGTTATCACACATCGCAGGTTTTCCTAATATCGTGCAGCCCTAGAATGGACTTATTAATCTGTTACACTGAAAGCATTCATTTAGACACTGATTACACTGAACATCCTTACTTTAAACACAGAAACAACCACAGTGCTAATTTGAGTTCTGTCATTACAGGTAATCAACGTCACTTTTGACTGCAATGTTTATCAGGCTGCAGGTCTATAAAAACAGGTTTGAATACAGTCTTACTGGAATTCAGTAATTTATTTTTAACATGGCACATTTTATCTCCATGGTTCATCATACAAATGCAACTTCTGAAACAAAAGTGAGAACTGACACTTGTGTGAAATCAGCAACAAACAATGGCTGGGCGGCTGTATGACCTCAAACTCAGATCACCGTATAAATTACATCTCTTCATGATAATGGTATATATCACAGTAGAAAAATTATCATAAAAAGGAAAGATAAAGTAATTTTTAGAGCATTAATTTTGCAGAAAATTGTAATAATCAAACCCAGCATTTTTGCTGTAGTGCAAATGAACATAACAGTACAAAAGCTTGTTTTATATATATTGCAAAATGGTTTCAACAACAAACAAAAATACTTCTCAAATTTTCAACAATATCAAAATAAAGTGGATTTTGTAACCAGTACTTCAAGTAAAATTAGTCATTTAGACATAAAAATGTTTTTAAGTTTGCATAAGTTGCCTAAAATGTTATAGTGTGACAGGACCTTAAGGGGCTTAAGCTGCACATAGTCCTGTCATAAAACAATTTCAGATAACTGTAATGAAAGTGTGGTGAAGCCAAATAAATTAATATCTGCCTGCCATACAATGAGCTTCTGCCTGCTGAACTTATCTGCTGCTGCTCTGCTGTTCTCAGAGCAGAACTGTTACATTAGCAAGATGGATTTATGACTGAATGAACGTCACATCTTTTTTTTTATCATCTCTGTGGGGAACAATACATAAAAAACAAGTTTTTCCTCTGACAACTTGGGTGTGAAAAAACAATGGTTGTTAAAGCTTCGCTCTGAGTGACGTGCAGCGGGAAGAAGGGAGGAAATTATCCCACAACATAACGTTTCTACAGCAGGAGGGGGAAATTTTGAGGATTTATTCTCTCTATACGTGTTTTAAAACACTATATTTCTTTTATTTCAAACTCCTCCTGCTCAGTTCTCTGCACTCGCAGCCATGTTGACACAGGTGCAATGATGTAACTGACAACAGGACTGTAGAGGGTAAATTTCTACCATAGGCCAACTTCATATAGTTTCTACCGTCTATCGCATACAGTATACCATGCAGCCCTACAACAAACTGTTTCTCTCTCTTCTGTGGAGCTCAAGATGTGGAACACAACTAAATGTTTTCTCCAAAAAAATCCCAATCAAAAGTTTTTTCTCCTCTGTGACCCATCAAATGTCTTTCGAAATTAAACTCTAGTTTAAACAGTTTCCCACAATCATTGCAAGAAAAAGGCATTTTTCTTTTGTGGTCCATCATGTGATCATGAAAAGTTTCGCGATAAAGTTTTTCATCACAATATTCACACTCAAACGTTTGCCCTACTCTGTGACCTCTCGTGTGATCCTTCAGCCCCGCCTTGTGTACAAATCTTCTACCACAAATTTCACATTCAAACGGTTTCTCACCTGTGTGAGTTTTTATGTGACTTTTCAGCCCAGTCATATGTCTAAACTTCTTACCACAACTTTCGCATTCAAATGGTTTTTCTCCCGTGTGAATTCTGAAATGATTCTTTAACACCCATTTGAGTTTAAATTTTCTACCACAAATTCCACATTTAAATGGTTTCACTCCTGTGTGAATGCTAAAATGGTACTTCAGCAGACAGTTAAGTCTGAACTTTTTCCCACAAATTTTACATTCAAATGGTCTTTCTCCAGTGTGGCCCCTGATGTGATTAACTAGACTTCCACACCCTTTAAATGTTTTACTACAAAAACTACAACTAAATGTTTTTCCAGCAGTTTGGGGTTTCTCAGCTCCCATCAGGTTTATTTGTTCTGTTCTTTCTTCAACTATAGCATTTTTAGCATTCTCAGACTCAGGAGCTCTGCCCAGCTTCAAACCACTTTCACTTTCAGGTCCAGAATTAGTCAAATGGTCCAAACTATAATCATCATCATCAGTCTCTGAGGAGTCTAAAGGCTTTTCATCAGTTTTCAGATCCTGGTTTCTGTCTGGTTCTGGTCCTTCACAGTCCTCTCCATCAGTTTCTGTTTTTATCTGTTCAGCTGAGCTGCAGGTTGGAGTTTCTGTCTGTCCGCTGTCTTCAGTTTTGATCTGATGAAGTTCTAATAACTGAGGTTTGTCTTCATCTTCTTCACTCTTCACAGCACTGAACAGAATCCCGGAGAATTCAGTCTCATTTTGCACATGAAGCTGCTCTTCATCCTGTCTGCTCCTCAGTTCCTCCTCTTTCTCCTTTATGTGCCGGTGTTCTGGGTCCTGCTGGTCCAGACTGCAGCTCCAGGGGACCTCTGTTTTAATCACCAACACCTGCTGGACATCTGCAGGGGTCACTGAAACACACACCAAGAACAACTTTAGATTCACATAAAGCTGAGCAGCAGTTTGTGGAAAAGCCCCTTATTTAACCCTTTCTTTGTAGAAATGTACCAAAAGAACAAAGGGATCTGACATAAACCAGTGAAGAATAAATAGTTGATAGGTACTAGTTTTAAGGAAAAAAAGCCTCCATGTAATATGGCCCTCCTGATACTTTGATTGGTAATTAGTAACTTGAGATACCATTTAATGATAAAAAAGGTGAAATAATAACTAGAAACTACCTAATCAATATTTAAAATGCAGTTTTCTCCTTGAAAAGTCATATTTATACTTTTAATTCTGGACAGGTACACAAGGTGAAGGGAATATTTAGAGCTGAGAATAAACATGATGTCACAGGAAAAGTGACAACAGAAGTATCTGCAATTGTTTTTTTTTTTTTTTTTTTTTTTTTTTTTATATTAAAAATATCCAAAAAAAATTTAAATAATTTTTATGTATTTTTTCATAAATTTGTACTTATTTCATTATTATTATTTTGGATCTGTCTCTTTTTTATTCTAACATATCTTACCCATAGACCTTTGACTGTTTTTTCATTAATCTATAAGCAATCAAAGTTTATTATTGTGACAAATAACATACAAGCTGACATCAACCAAAACAGAAAAAAATTGTGTAAAGTTTTGATAAATTATCTTGAACTTATTGATTCTTGAACTGTAATAATATTTCAGTTTTATTCTCAGAAATCTAAGGGGAAAAAATTAATTCTGACTTTGATCTAAGAAATCTGACTACGTCATTTTGTTTTGTGTGTGCACTGGACAAGGATGCATGAATGACAAAAACAAACGCTGTTGTTAGCATTGCTATGCTAAGCTAGCAGTTAGCTGTTCTCTGTGCGTTTTAAAACATTCCGGGTGCTGCACTGAACCCTCAGACAGTTTCGCCTTTATCAGCATATCATTAAACTAACATTAGAGACATATCTTTTTAAACTCCAATTTAGACAAACATAAAAACTCTATTCTTAGGAGAAATTTAATAGCAGCGCTATGCTAAGCTAACAGCTAGACGTATTGTCCAGGTGGTATAAAAACCCATTAAATTTGTGATTCTTCTTACCAGCTGTTTGGTTTAGAACATCATCCTTCTGCTGATGAACACCGAGATCTTTCAACTCCAATTTCCTCTCTAAAATAAAACTGTCGGTCTTGTTCTGATGGAGATAATCCACTTCGTTCATGATGTTTGTTCTTTTACAAACAGGAGTCTTCAACTGGGCCTGAATGAATCGATCCACACCGACCATCTCTCACAGCAGCCGGGTACATTTCTGTTATTCTGGATTCATGGATGTCAAATAGGGTTAAGATATTTTCACCGGAACGGGGACACGGAAAGGTTTTAGATCACTCTGGTAACAATTTAATAACCCAGCAGCAGAGTTTTGAACAGGCACACCATGCGACACCTAAGTTATAGGTAAACATAGCAACAGCGTCACCCCCAATATCTATGGTCACACCCCTCTTTTGATAATCAGTTTATTGTGCATTTTACTTATTTTTGATCAGAACTTTAAGTTTTTTAACCCCACTAAAGCTTAAACTCAAACGTGAGAGAAATAAAAACATCAAGTTACAAACAATTTAATATAATGTTTTTATTCGTGTGTGCGTGCGTGCGTGCGTGTGTGAGAGAGAGAGAGAGAGAGAGAGAGAGAGAGAGAGAGAGAGAGAGAGAGAGAGAGAGAGAGAGAGAGAGAG
>JAUBOC010000056.1:19977818-19991038 GCA_032275365.1 Anablepsoides cearensis
GAGAGAGAGAGAGAGAGAGAGAGAGAGAGAGAGAGAGAGAGAGAGAGAGAGAGAGAATCTGCTAGGGAACACAATTTGATACAACACCAACATTCACGCTGTTAAAATAGAAGAAAGGTGTCCGTGTATATGCCTGATCAAAAGAAAATCACAATACGTCAACACGTTAAAAAGGGTATCTGGGGTGTGCCTTGTCTACCGTATTTACCATCCAGATCCTAAAGCAGGTCCATGGATCTTTCCAGTCAGACAGAAGTGAGGTGATCGGTTCTGCTCAGGTTCGGTTTATCCAAAACGTTCATTTTAACGTCACAGACATGACCGAACTGGATTACAATCAGAACAAGACCGAAAGTCTGTTTTTAGAGAAGAAAATGGAGATGAAAGCATTCGGTGTCCATCAGCAGGAGGACGTGGTTCTGAACCGATCAGCTGGTAAGAAAAATCCCATTTATTGAGTTTTTCTACAGTCAGAACAAAACGACCAATTGTTAGGTTAGCATATCAGAGCTAAAAATAACACTATTTTCTAAGGGTTTCTTTATAGTCAGTTCATTTGGATCGGTTCGATAATAATGGACCTAACATTTTATTTACTTTACTGTATGTTCGTACATACAAAGAACCACAATAATCAAAGGGCAGAAAGACAGAGTCTGTCACGAAAGTTACAAACATTCAGATCATGTTTTAACAAACCCACATTTAATGAAAAACAAAACAAATAAGATCACCAGAACCAGAGTTCTGTGCAGCTGTGTTCAGTTCTGCTTATTAAATCAATGAACTCCAGAGACCTTCGATCTAATTTAAATTACAGTTTTTATATGAAAAAAACAAGGCAACAAATCTCAAATAAATTAAGGAAATGATTGTGTGTAGAAAAAAAAAAAGATATTTACAGAAAGACATTTTATTATTGCCTGGCTGTCAGAGCTTCACATGTACAGTCCCCTGCAAAAGCAAATCAAATTCCCTTGTTTTTGTTGAAAACTGAAGACATTTGGGTTTAAGATAAAAAAATCTATTGGGTTAAGGTCAGGTGATTGACCTTACACCATTCCCCCCTTACGAAGTCCTGTGTTTCATTGACCGTGTGCTTCGGGTCATTGTCCTGCTGCATGATAAAATTCCTCACGATTAGTTTGGATGTATTTCTCTATGAGCTGGCAGCCATGAATCCCAAAGTGTACAGAAACATTTTGTCTGCCAACTCATGGAGAAATGCATCCAAATTAATCGGGAGGAATTTGATCATGCAGCAGGACAATAACTCGAAGCCCACTGCTAACAAAACAAAGAGGAAAAAACTCAATTTGGTTTATTTATATAGCACCAAAACACAACAAACATTGTCTCAGGGCATTGTACACAAAAAAGCAATCAATCTAAGGAAGCCAGGAAATTGTGTTGAATCTCTTCATCCCAGTCTCCCATCCTGAGCAAACAGTGGCAGCAGTGGAGAGGGAAAAAAAACTCCCTTTTAACAAGAAGAAACCTCTAGCAGAGCCAGAACCATCTGCCTCCACCGGCTGGGTTTGGGGAACAGGAAAGAGACACAGACAAACACAGACAGACTGGTCCAGGTGTGTTTTCCTGTGGAAGAAAGACAAAGAAAACACGTTATTGATAGAAGTAATTAAAAACAAACACGTAGAGAAGAGAGACTAAAGAAAGCAGCAGCGGCAGGAAATGTGTCAGTTTGTCCTACAGCAGTTTAAGCCTACAGCAGCAGAAATGAGGAATAACTCAGGAAACCTAAGCCTATCTATAGGATTAATCAGAAAGGAAAGTCTTCAGTCTTAAAAGTAGACAGAGTGTCAGTGTTAAACTCAGAGTTGTATAATTCTTTATTTATCTAAAACCTGCAGATGTTCAGCAGCTGTCGGCGATTAAAGAAGAGGCTCCTCCTGAGTGCAGCTCTAATCTGGACCAGCAGCACCCAGAGCTCCTGTACATAAAAGAGGAAGAGGAGGAAGTCTGGAGCAGTCAGGAGGAAGAGGAGGTTGTCGCTCATCAGGAGAAGTTTCCTCTGACTGTTATTGTCAAGAATGAAGATGACGAGGAGGAGCACCGGTATTTACATTTTCAGAGCCAAACTGAAGGCAGCAGAGAGGAAGAACCTCCAAGCAGCAGCTCGATTCAATCAATCAAAACAGAAACCGATGAAGAGGACTGTGGAGGGCCAGAACCAGGCTGGAGCCAGGATCCATTGCCTTACTTACAGATAAATACTGATGAAAAGGTTTCAGACTCCTCTGAGACGGAAGTCACTGATGAAGATGATTTTGGGCAAGAACTTCTGTCAGATTTTAGAGGTGAAGCTGAAAAAGCCGAGTCGGACGTAAACAGCAGCGAGGGACGTGACATTGCCAAGGCAATCTTCAGCTGCTTTGAGTGTGATAAACAATATTCCTACAAACAGTCCCTTCACCGCCACATGAAATGTCATGCCTCCAGTTTGGAGAAAACAAAACGTGAGCAGGAAGATGAAGATTCACGCACAGAAGGCAAGAAAAAGAAGAACAAAACCTTCATTTGTGATGTCTGCGGACAGAATTTTAACCAAAGGACAAATCTTAGCACACACAGGCGAATCCACACCGGGGAGAGACCGTACAAATGTGATGATTGTGGTAAAAGGTTCACGCAGCGGGGGAACTTACGAAACCACAAAAGGATTCACACAGGAGAGAAACCGTTCATCTGTGACTTCTGTGGTGACAGATTCAGGAATCAGGGGATTCTGCAGGCACACATGAAAGTCCACACAGGGGAAAAACCATTTGTTTGTGACATTTGTGGCAGGAAGTTTAGCAGGAAGGTCCATTTTCATACACACATGAGAGTCCACACAGGAGAGAGGCCGTTTGGTTGTGATGTTTGTGGCAAAGAATTCAGCCATAAAACCCATTTTCAGGAGCACATAAGAGTTCACACAGGAGAAAAACCTTTTTCCTGTGGTGCTTGCGGGAGAAAATTCAGACTTCAGTGTAATTTAAAGAGACACACAAGGGTTCACACAGGAGAGAAGCCCTTTAGCTGTGACCAGTGTGGTAAAACGTTTAGTTGTAACTCGCATTGTAAAAGGCACATGAAGGTTCACACGGGGGAGAAACCCTTCGCTTGTGACGTTTGTGATGAAAGATTTACAGGTCCAGGAGTTCTGAAGAGCCACATGAGAGTCCACACCGGAGAGAAGCCGTTTGGTTGTGATGTTTGCGGTAAAACCTTTACCCAGAACTCCACTCTGAAAAAACACGCAGTCGTCCACACGGGGGAGAAACCGTTCTGCTGCGCCGTTTGTGGTGGAGGATTCACGCAGCAGGCGAACCTGAAGAACCACATGAAAATCCACTCCAAGCATCCAAATAGCAACTTGTCAAATTTGGAGCCTGTTTGTGAGTAAATTTACAAATCAGTTCTGTGTCTTACTCAACAACTGCAGAGTTTCAGGATTTTTTAACAAGGAAAATTAGAAACTCTATATAGAATATAGAAAGTCTTCATTTAGCACCAGCAGCTTTGAGCTGGATAACTTAACAGATTTTTCTCCTGCTGTTTATTTAAAGGTTTTCTGCAAAACAAAGGTTGATTCTTGAGTTTCTAAAACATATGTAGACTTTTTGCTGTTATTTTATCTGTGATCATTTATATTGATTTTTTTATTTACATCAAAATTGAAAAAAAAAAAACTGATGTACAAGTTGGATGTAAGAAATTATTACCAAATTCTTCTTAAAGGTCAGTTTCTTAAATGGTCATTAGCCTCGTGATGTTTATTCTTTTGTAATATAAACTGTTTATATGTGGGTTGTTTTTAACAGTGATATTTGTGTTTATTCCTTTTTATATTTGTGATTTTTTTTGTATCCAGCCATCATGTTTCTCTTAAACTTCAAACTGTGAGAAATTATAAAACACGTTTATGTTAATAAAGCTGTAAACATTTGTAAACTTGTGACTTTTATTTTTGATGGAAACACAAACAGATGGTGTCTCTGCTGCAAAGGGAAGAAGAGAAAATAAAGATATTTAAGTTATTCTGTAAGTTAAGAGCCTTTTTTTAAATCTGAAATGATGCAGACAAACTGATTCATGCATTTATCACGTTTAGGCTGGATTACTGTTATTATTTATTATCTGGGTCCAAAAACCTCTTTAAGAAGCCTTCAGTTGATCCAAAATGCTGCTGGGTTCTAATGAGATTTGGAAGGAGAGATCATATTTCTCCAGTTTTAGCTTCTCTCCACTGGCTCCCTGTCAAATTAAGAATAGAATTTGCAAAAAAATTCAATTGTTGAATTTATTTAACCAAGTTAAGACAACTAAAGGTAAAGCAGTTGAGGCAGATGGTTCTGGAGGTTTCTTCCTGTTAAAAGGGAGTTTTTTCTCTCCACTGTCACCAATGTGCTGCTCAGGATGGGAGGCTGTGATGAAGGGATTCAGCTCAATCTGCTTCCTTCCTCAGATTGTTTTATGAACAATGTTCTGAGACGGTTTCTGTTGTGACTTGGCGCTGTATAAATACACTGAATCGACCGTCTGCAGACTGGAAACACGGATGAACAGAACCGTTCTGCTGAAGGATGTGGATCCGGGCAAGCGACACAAACAGAACCGAGCTGTTTGTTCTGTTGGCAGCGAGATCCGGTTTCCTTCATGTAACAGAACTCAGTCCAGTTCTGCAGACTGTAGGTGAAATCTCCACACATCTTCTTCACGGACAGATTGTGTTTCCTGCTGTGAGGCGGAACAGAACCTCTTCATCACTGAACACCATCTGTGCAGCCAGAGAACCTGCTGCCGGTCCAAACCCTGTCAGCATCAAATGTTTCACAGGCAGAAAAAATATTTATGCAGCAATTATTCCCACATAAGAATAATAGAAGTTTGTTTTTACATCAGAAGATGAGAATGAGAACAATCTGAGCTTTTGTTCATTAGTGTGTGTTTATCAGGAGCTACATGTGCTGAAAGGATTTACACCCCACCCCCAAAATAACCTTTACCAGCAGAACAAAGACTGGTATTTCACTCATGTTTTGTGTGTTAAAGGAAAATCAGAAAATAAAAACTAACTGTTTATTTAAAAAAAAAATAGAAACTCAGTGAAATATAAATGACAAGTTGAAACAACGTCTATAACAAGATTTCATAAACCCAAAGAAAAATCTGAACAGGATGAGACTGCAGAGGAAACAGACTCCGTCCGGAAGGAAGACCATCTGCCTTCACTGGTGGTCCTGAGGGGGGCTGAGGAGAAAAAGCAGCTCCAGGTTCACTGTGTGCTGCAGTAACTTATTGTCACCACTGGGTGGCAGCAGTGATTAACTGATAGAAGAGCTTTAAAAGGGTCAAAAATAGCAGTGTTGTATGAAAAACCTCAGTGATACTTTAGTAAAAGTACAAGTAACTTACAATAAAATTACTTTGGTGAAAGTTTAAGTCTTCTCTAAGGATATTAAAAGTAAAAGTCTTAAAATATTTGACATTTATTGTACTTTAATGTTAATGTTGAAAACTTTGGGACGTGTTTCAGCTGCTCATGCAGCTCATCTTCATACAGGCTACACACATCTGACATGTCCTGCTGGAGCGTGACATTTGTGTCATGTGAAGATGTGATGGAAAATTGCATATATTTATATTTCTTATCCAAGTAGTTAAATTCATTATCTTTGGAGAAGTGATAAATCTGGATAGTTTTATTGAAATTTATAACAACTTTTCTTATTTGTTTAAACAAAAATGCAAAAAGTAGAAGTTGGCTGAAAATATGTATAGATAACCAAAAATTCTAGTATATTTTTTACTTTACATCTTTAAAAAGTGGACATTGTGTTTGAACATAAACTGATGTCATAACTTTAAAATCATGTTTTCCCCAAAAGGAAGCAAAAATAAATCACAGGACCAGAAACATCTTAAATAGATTTTCTGACTTTAATTTAGAATTTGTAGTGTTTTTACCTCCCAGTGAAACAGATTGAAACTACAATCTTTTCCAGCAACTATTTAGTATCAGTTTGTGTAAACAGAGACAACAGATCTGAGAGAAAAGCTGGTTAACTGGTTCAGCATGCGGCCGAATCGGGCTGCATTCCAAATATTTTGCTTCACTTATCCTGATTTAGATCAATAAACTCATTTAATGTCAGATTGTTTTAAAGGAATGCTCAGATTTTAGTTTTAAATGCATCGTTTTGTCACTTAAAAATATAAAACACACACACAACAAACAAATTGAGGAATCAGTTTTCTTTATGCAAAACATGAAAGTGCAGAGTGAAAGGTTCCCTTTACAGAAAGTTTGAAACAAATTATTCGATAAAATCCCTGATTCATTTGTTGCTTGGTCTTACATAGTGTTTTATCTATGCAGAAAAAAAAAAGGCATCGTTGAGACGGACGTCCCACAGAGACGAGCTGCAGCTGCAAACAGTCGAGTCCAAACTTTGTCTCTGCAGAAATCAGAACTTCTGTCTCACATTAAGGCACTTCAGCGACGAACCGTCAAGCTAAAATCTGTGAAGACATCTGTCAACATGAACATAAATTAAAGCTTGAAGTTGCTGGAGTTCAACCAGAATTAAAAATAATAAACATGAATAGAATCTGCTGCAGTCAAGGGATTTGGTTGGCGTTTCAGAGAACTCAAAAATAAATGTTTTATATTTACAGTTTTTGGTTTAAATCGTGCCTTTTTCCCCTTCACTGAAAAAAAGATGAACAGACTGAAGGGAAAAATGTTTTTAGTTTTGTTTAAACAAAATGTGAAAAACATGAAAACTAGAAGCCACAAACAAAGTGAAATTTCAGAGAATTAGAAGCCAACATGGTTCATCCTCTGAGGATTAATAAACCCTTTCTCTCCCCCATTCACAGAAACCCCCAAATACCAAAAATAAATAATTTTTTAGAGTGTTACATCAAAAATACTGGATAAATAAACTTAAATTCTTCATTGTAAACAATCACAGCTGCTGTCATAAAAAAAACATTTCCTTTATGAAAGGAAAATCAGTTTTTTCTGTTTGAAGGCGCTTTGGTGACGTTTCGGCTCGTCTCCTGCAGCAGGAAGCTGAAGCGTTATTGGCGCATGTAGAGCTGCAGGAGTCCCGCCTTGTGCAGCTGCTGCCACAGGGTCATCTCCATGCGCAGGTCGTGGTTGATGAAGAAGCCCACCCTGTGGTAGGTGCGGTCAAAGTAGTGGTCCGAGTAGCTGTTGTAGTCTGGCGTCATGAAGCCGTACGCGCTCACCTTCAGCAGCCCAAGAGAAAAAAACAAAGTCACAAACAGGATCAGCAGTTTTTATCCACATCTTTAGAACTACAGCTCTGTCGGCTACTAAAGAAACAGCTGAATGGTGAAAAACGCAGCTGAATTCTTCTGCATCGTTAATATTTGAGCGTCATGATTTTACTTGTTCCTTATTCTCAGAACACGAGCAGAAAATCAGGTTTTACTGCAGCCAAAGCGAGTTCAGACTCGTCCGGTGGTTGATTGACAGGCCCGACTCCTACCTGGTCACAGGTGTGCAGAGCAGCCAGCAGCATGGAGGCGCCGGTCGACGGGCGGTAGATGTCCCTGTACCTGGTTTTCAGAGCGTTGGATCGAAGGAATCTGAAAGAAAATTAAAAAAAGCGCGGTCGGTTTCAGTTTTTGCAGCTTTCAGCTCCTCGCCGCCTCTGCTGAGGATTCATCACCTGTTTCTGAGGTAACGGATGAAGTCTGGGTGGTACATCTTCAACTTTTCTGCCCTGACGTTCTTCCCAAAGTACCTCGTGGGACTGTAGAGGAAAAACAAAAAAACAAAAAAGAAAAGATAAAACTACAGCGTGAAAGTGTGTGAAGACAGTTTGAAGTTTAATCTGTGGCTCTTTCTGATCTGCTGAACAGACTTACAGCTTCTGTAGCTGCTGTCACAATCTGTGACGATGCACAGAATCACATGTTTAAACAGAGGATAAACACTAAAACATGCAGCATTGTTCACTAAAATGGCACCATTGATGTATTAAAATATACATATAGTAGGAACACTTCATGATATTGTAGATCAGGAAATACATTAAGCAAGTACTACTAATACTTTAAGTATTTCTAAAAGCAAGTACTTAATCTTACTCTAGTAAAAATGTTAATGTTGTACTTTTACTAGAGTACTTTTTTGCCTGTTTGTCAAAGTCAGTGTAAAAATAAAAACTGTTCAGTTATGAAGAACTGAAATGCAAATAAAATATGCAAATAAAAACCGTCTGAAGCAGAAAATTCTAATTTGTTTGTTATTTTTAGGTTGATGTCAGCAGTGAGCTTCAAACCAGGCCTGACGGATGAATCATCTAAATAAAGACCTAATTACATCCGTGGAAAAACAACTAATTAGATTAATTGGCAGCAGCTCAGTAACATGAGTTCTGCAAAGATCTCAGTCTGTCAGAATTGAATAAAAAATATATATATTTAGGGACAAACTAATCTGATAATTCAGACATCAGATTACTAAAACGACAGAAAATGATTAATATGAGCAAAAAAAAAAAAAGTTCATGTTTGTGTTGAAATGACAGCAGAACTCGTCTCCCAGCTGTTTATTCTCACAACAGACTGTGAGCAGAACCAATAATAAAAAGTTCCCGGACTCTGGGTGGAGGCTCCGGATGGCGCCCAGCCGGCTGATGTTTAACAGATGTTTAACCTCTCAGCTCCAACGACGTGCTGCTGTAAACCTCACGTCTGCAGGCTGACGGTCCCGGAACAGCTCAAGACCTGGACCCCACCCAGGTAGGAACGGGTACTAAACGTCTACAGAGGTTTTAGATAAAAACATAAAATGTGTCAGAACTGTCAGCGATCCAGGGCTCTGGGTCTTACTCTTTGGCGCGCTCCCGTCCTCGCTCCACTGGAGTGTGTGTCGCCGCCGCCTTCACCAGCAGGTAGTCCCGGTCGTGGTCCGGCAGGAAGACGTAGCGGGTTTCCTGTGGGAGCAGCAGAAGGCCATGAGAGCGCGTCTTTGTGTCAGCCGGCACGGGGACGGGCGGTCTCTGTCCTCACCGGGGACACCGGCGGGCCTTGGTACCCGGCGCCCGCGTAGCTCCCCATGGAGTTCATCAGGGTGTTTGTGGAGAAGGTGTAGTGGGTGGTCCGAGAGCCCACATCCTCCTCGAAGCCTTTAATGATGGCCCCGTTGGTCCTGAGGATTCATACAAACATGTTATAATATAAAAACACCTGATTGGACGAGTTTGATACCTCAGGAATTTGTCATGTGTGTCTTTTTATTTGTTTTTAGCTCATTAGTTTTGTTGTATTGTGTCTGGGAAGCACTTTCGTCACAGTTTTTAAATGTGCTATAAAAAGTGATGATGATGATAAATCATGTCTTTAAAGGGCCTGTGACATCAAATTTTTGTAATAAATATGAATGCATTTTTGGAAAGATAAAATTGATAACATATTGCAAAACAAATTTCATGCAGCTGAGATGAACGGTTGTTGAGATATTCGCATGTGAAGAAACAGGAAGTGATGTCAAAGGGGAATGTCTGCATGTGAACAGAGCACTGATACAAAGGCCGACAATACAGGCTGTTGAGAAGATTCTGATGTTTCTTTAGATTATTTTGAGTCCCTATTAAAAAGAGACAAGAGTTAAAAGTTTAAATCATTTTGTTTTAATAAACAAAAAACAGAGAATTTATTTTATTTATGAGCTCCCCTTTGATGTCACTTCCTGTTTCACTTTTGCTGAGCCAAATTCAAAAGAAAATCGTCCAGTTAGGTGACAAAACGTGTAAAATAATCTGCACTATGCCAATTTTCTTAAGTATAAAGATGTTTCCTTTGACTTTTTGTATTTGAAGGATAGGCATGTCACAGGCACTTTAATATTCAAACTATACAACATTTTTTCTTTTTCATTTTCATAAAGAAAATGTCTGCAGTTAATGAGAAGTTTGTGTTTAGAAGGTTTTCATCAATAGTGGGCAGCACTCCTCTAAAAATTACTTGCACTAACCCTCAAGCACTAACTTTAATATTTAGGCCCCCTAATTCTAAAGCACTAAAAACCCAGCTGACCCATGCAACATTCCTCAGAGTCAACATGAGAATATTTTCTGTGTGCAGACTATTGTTAATATTTCATCTGGTGTGGTTCTTAAAGTTGGGGTCGGGACCTTTTTGTGAGTCACAAAACATCAAGTGAGGGTCCCCAGATGATTTCCAGACATCAATTTAAATGCAAAAAAAAAAAAGCTAATGGAATGTTTTCATCATGATTGTTGCAATTTTTTTAATTAAATCATAAATAAAAATTTGTATCATAGTTACCATGTTTTTTTTATAGTTATTATTCCCATGTTGAGTGTCTGCAGCTGTTATTTTGTGGGTCAGAAGCAAAAAAAAGGTTTAAAACGAAGTGACCAACATGTCTGACAGCTTTCACCCTCAGCTGTTAATAAAGTTGATCAATAACATTTAACAAACTAAATTAGTGCTTATAAATTTAGCCGGTGCTAATCAACTAATAAATTAAGAAATTAGCAAAAGCCCTAAAGCACTAATTAGAAAATTAGTTCCCCTATTATTAGTGCTTTAGGGGGAACTGTGCCCACCACTGGTTTACATCCTGCATAACCGGACCAGAACCAGACCAGAACCAGACCAGAACCGGACCAGAACCTGCCTGAAGACGTAGTGGTGGCCGTCGATCTCCTTCCCCTTCTTGGAGCCCTTCAGGATCCCCCCGTTCCCCACCACGGCGCAGCGGCTGCAGTCCGACCCGTTCCTCTGAGACGCCCAGTCGTCCAACATCTGCCAGTTGGCCGAGGAGTTGAGGACGGACAGAGTTCCCACCAGAGCTGGAGGAGGGGGACAAAGAACCTCATCTGGGTGGGATTTTTTAAAATTATTTTATTTGTTGCATCACTCAGTTTGCAAGCATCCGCCCACAAATTAACGTGACTGTGGTTCGACATCATAACTGAAAATGATTGAAACATCTGGTTTCAGAGAAATCCCACAGAATTCAACAAACATGTCTGCATTCTGGGTTTGAGAAATTCTGATAAACATATTTAACTGAGTCGCAACAAAAATTTATTATATTTTATATAAAAAAAAACAGCACAAAGAAACTGCTTTACTGAAGCTGAGCAAAACTAGCTAAAGGTTAGCTAAAGGCTAAAAGCAGCTGCTTTTAGCCTTTAGCTAACCTTTAGCTAGTTTTGCTCAGTTTTTACTGCTTAAAAACTTATTTTTACAGATTTTCCACAAGTTTCTTAAATTCCTGCTTTTATTTTATATAAAATAAAATAATAAAAACAGGAATTTCAGAAACTTGTGGAAAATCTGTAAAAATAAGCTGTGAGCAGTAAAAAGGTAAAGGTAAAAGGTAAGGTAAAGGTGCTTTAAAAACATTGCTTCCTGTTTTATTCTACGTTTCCAGACCGGAGACCTAAAGTAATCCTTTGAACCATCAGTGAAGCTTCAGATGTTTCAAACCTACAAACTAAAAATAAGTATAAAGATGGATGTTAGCAGAACAGAACTCACTGCTGTAGTCCAGGTTCCCCCAGCCGTGAGTTCCCGGGTACCGCCTCAGACGCTCGTACTGCTCCGGACGGGCGTGTTTGGCCCACTGCAGGACGGGGATGTGCTCCAGAAACCTGCCTCCAAACTCAGAGCTCCTGATCCGGCTCCGGATGCTGTTTGAACAGTTCTGTGGGGAAAGCAGAGACATTATGGAAACTCTCAGCTTTTAACCTCCAGAGAACGATCAGATTATTTGGATCTAAACAGAAGCAGGAGGTTTGAGCCGTTAAAAATCAGAGGCAGAAGCTGCCTTCCTGTTTTCAATTACAGCCACTTAAAAAGAAACAAAAATGTAGAAAATTCTGTCTCAGCTGCTCAGAGCTGGATGGATTTATTTGTGTTAAAAATATAACAAGATTTACATGTAAAAAGAAAAATCTATAGATCAAGGTTATTCAACTGGTGGCCCGCAGGCCAGAGTCGACCCGCCAATTAGTTTTCTACTTTAATCACTATTTTAAAGTTAGACATAGATGTGTGTGGTGTCTACAGAAACCTCAGAATCTTGGCTAGGAGCTGGTAGTAAACATTTCTATGAACATACAAGCAGCTGAAGATAAAAACTATTAAAGTGAAAAAATAGTAAGTAAAAATTTGGCAAGTCAGCAATGTCAGAATGTTTGTGTTAAATATGAGGCATAATGTGTTATTATAGCTTTTGTTATTTTATTATCACTACTTTTATTACATAGGGTTCTGTACGTTGTATTCATCATTAAATACAGCAAAATAAACTATTTCAAAAAGGCAACATATCTTTTAATATTTGGTTTATTTACATAATGACTAATTGCTGGATGTTCGGCCCCTGAGCTGTTTGTCTGAATTAACTGTGGCCCCTGGAGCAGTCTAATTGAATAGCCCTGCTGTAGATCAACAACATTTTAGTTTTTTTTGGACAGTTTTTTATCTAGTTGTAAAATTAGAGAAACTTGTTGGTTTAAAAGAGCCGATAATGTTTATAGTAGATCTTAAAAAAAAAAAAAGATAGAAGAAACTGGTTTTGAGGAACAGAAAAATTCAAAAGTCCTTCCTGACGTTCGACCTCTGAACATTTGCATGAGGACATATTCAGAACTTTGGTTCAGGATGGATAGTTCTCTGCCACAACTGTTGCTTCAAGTTCCCCCGGCAACAAATTTACATTTTCCCGTCAGTTACCGGGAACAGAGGGAACACGACAACATCAACAACCTGTTGACTCAAAGGTTCAATAAATTTACTTCTAACAAGAACTTTCATGAAGCTCCAACAAACTAACAGTGTTCACGGTCATCTGTTCAAGTCAGAGTTAAAAACAAAAATGTTCTGCGAGATCTTCACACTCCAACAAGTCATTTTATCTTCAGGTTAAATATTTAACTGGAACTCGGCCCAGTAAATACACCGAGCCTGTTATAAAACACTAATAATAAACTAGATCATAAACGTCGTCACGAACATCTGGTTTACATGAACTTCAAGTTTAATCATTAAAGTTTCAGGGTAAAACCTGTGACTCAGGTCATTAATCAGAAGAATGATTTAACTGTTAAACACACAATGACACTACAGGTGCTGGTCATAAAATTAGAATATCATGAAAAAGTAGATTTATTTCAGTAATTCCATTTAAAAAGTGA